>JAGFNQ010000751.1:617452-670417 GCA_024364735.1 Boesenbergia rotunda
GGGCCCCCTGAACGTTGGGGGCGCCCCCCCCCCCCACGTGTTACCCGATCCGAGCAACTCTCGTCAGCCCTTATCCCACTCGAATAGGGCTGAGGGTTGACTGTGGGGGCGCCCTGGTTAACCTTTTCAGCGGGCTTCTCGGCTGGATGAAGTTTATCCTCTTCGTTGGCTTGAGTGCGCGGCGCCCTGGGCACTGGGGGCGCCCGGGAGCACGGGGGCGCCCGGGAGCATGGGGGCGCCCTGCCCAGTAAGCTTCCGAAGCACTTCTTTGCTTCACTTGTTTGCCTTGACCTTGGGGGCGCCCTGCTCAGCTGCTGCCTCTCTCCTTTGAGGCGTTCTGAGCTGCAGACACACGTTCCTTCGGTCCTGCATCCAGGGTTAGTCCAAAACAATATGAAGCAATAGAGTATTAGGTTTATACAGCCTTAGCTGTCTTGGTTCTGACTTTGGGTCTCCAAAATGGAGCCCTAGGTCGAACCGACGCCTACTGTTCCCTCGACGGGGAACGCATCCTCATCTACTCCTCTCAGGAGAATTTACCTGTTGCCAACCGGCTCCTCCGGTTGGACTTTTGCCTAGTGTTCCTTCACCAGGTCTTTGGATACCAAGCTGTCCTTCGCCCGACGCCTAGCTGTCCTTCGCTAAGTGCCTAGTAGTCCTTCGCTAGGTCTTGGATACCAAGCTGTCCTTCGCCCGGTGCCTAGCATTCCTTCGCTAGGACTTCGTATCCTAGCAGCCCTTCGCTAGGTGCCCAGCTGTCCTTCGTCGGGACTTAGGGTTTCAGTGCCTAGCATTCCTTCGCTAGGTGCCTAGCATTCCTTTGCTAGGACTTCAATCAATACACTCAAGCAGCATGTTAGATAACAAATAAGACTTAACTTTTGAACCCTTTGCCATTTATCAAAACACAGGTTCGACTTGGGTGCTGTCTGCACCAACACTTGCAAAATATGTTAATAAAAAAAATAAGTATACCCTACAAAACAAGGTTAGTAAACATACAATATGGACTAAATGACATGAGAATTAAATAGGTCCTGTCTTCCCAAGACAAGATCTAGTCAAAAGACCTTAACTTAGAGATCCAAAATGATTCTAAGTTGGACCGCGCTTAAAGTCCCAACGGGGACTCGTCCTCATCGGAATTCGCTCCTCCAGTGACTTACCTTATTTTCCTTTGTGTAGTTCTACTTGACTTCTTAACCCACTAGGACTTCTGCCAGGACTCCACCATCCTGGACTTCCCGCTAAGTCTCCACCAACTTAGACTTCAGCCAGTTATTAGGCCCCGCGGACCCAACTGGTCTTCCCGCCAAGACTCCATCACCCTGGACTTCAGCTTGGTGTTTGATTCTAAGTCTTTCAAACCTGCACACTCGGTAAAAAGGTTAAATTACCACAAATTTGACTTTAACCTATTTGTTATTCATCAAAACCCGAGTTTGATCGTCAGTGCAAACTGCACTAACAATCTCTCCTTTTTTGATGTAATGACAACCTGGGTCAAAGTTAGAAAAGTAGTAACAATATAATAACATTTAATGAGATGCTCTAAAATTAGGGTTAGTTTCAAGTATTTTTAATTTTCTAGCTTGTAACCCTTAACTCTCCCCCTTTGGCATTCATCATAAACAATAATATTATCATCTAAGAAAGAATAGCACAAGTAACATTGTATTGACAAAAAAACTAAAGATAAAGACTAATTAGCAACATTTGGATCAAAGTGGAGACCTCCAATAGAATGATTATTAAGGAATATAAAGGTAGATTCAAACTCCATAAATGATACAGTCTTAAAAAGGTTTAAAGATAAAAGTTTGAAAATGAGTTAAAGTTGAAATTAAGGTTAAAGTTAAAGATGCAATTAAGGTTTCAAGAAATGTTAAGTGTTGAAATTAAGGTTAAGAAATCTTAAAGGCTTTAAAGATGAAAACAAAAAATAGTTTCAAAACAAATTAAGGTTGATATTAAATTTAAGAGATTTTAAAAGTTTTAAAGTTAAAACAAATTATAAAAAAAATAAAGTTAAAATTAAAGTTTAAGTCTTAAAGATTAAAATTAAATTTTGAAATTAATTTTTAAGTTAAAAAAGTTAAATTTTGAAAAAAAATGATTAAAGTTAAAGTTTGAAAAGATTTTTTTTTGGGGGGGGGAAAATTGATTAAAGTTAAAGTTAAAAAAAATTAAGGTAGAATTTTTATTAAGTTAAAATTTTAATTAAAGTAGAATTTTATTAAGTTAAAGTTAAATTTAATTAAGTTAAAGTTGAATTAAAGTAGAATTTTATTTTAGTTAAAGTTGAATTAAAGTAGAATTTTAATTAGTGTTAAGGTTTGAAAAAGTTGAAGCACAAAGAATTTGAATTTTGTTGCCCTTAGTCATCTCGCCCGTTCTAAAGTTATCAACCAAGATAATCCTATGATTTTGTAAGATGAATTGAGTTGATTTAGAAAAGTTAATTTGACCTTGTGTTAAATTGAGGTTTAATAAGTAGTAATTTAAATACACATTCAATAATTGGCTTCCAAGTCTTGGCAAGACACAGGGGTCTTCTTGGTTATCGGAGCAACGACCCTTTCCTAGACAAAGCCTTTTAAAAAATTATATTTTAACTTACTCTTTAAGAAATCCTGATCTAACTAGTCTAGGATGTGGCGAGATAATTTTGGCTAGTTTGACCTGGCTAAAAAGACCAAATAGGGTACGTCTTACCCTACCTGACTCTTTAGACAAACTTTCCTAGCGTACTATCATCCCACCCCACCTTGGTTTTAAGTAAAACAAGTGTCAAATTAGCTTTTAAATCTAGTCTTAATTACCCTAATAGGTATGGGTTGTTTTTGAGGTGCCAACTAATTTGGAGTCTCCTCCTGAATTGTAGATAGGGTGTTTTGGGTTAATATAGTGGATGCCCTTTTAGGGGCATAATATTGATTTTGCCCTACTTGCTTTGTTAGGTAAGCTTTCGGGACCTATGCTTTTCTTTGGTCCTTGCGTGAGTGGGTAAAGGAAATAAAAGATCTCTAGGTCGATCTTGATTTGTATCCTATCCTAGATTTGTTGTAAACACCCTTTTGAGATCCAAGAATTAGGTCAAGGTTCTTGGATCTTGTTGTGAAAGTTTCTAGTAAATCCTTAAGTTTTTGAACTTCACCTTTTAGGTCAAGATCGGTAGATTTTTCAAATTGCTTTTGTTCGATTGAGTTTTTGTTAGTAACTTGCTCCTTAAGGTCTTGATTTTTCTTGAGGAGTATATCAATTTTAGATTTAGATGCAAATAACTTTCTATCTAAGCAAGAAATGATTTTAAAAATTTTTGCATTTAATAATTTGTACCTTAGTCGAGCCGTCAGAAAAGAGTGCGGACTTGTGGTTCGACTCATATTCAGACTCTTTATCTTGCTCCGATTCTGACTCAGGTCCAGTCGCCATTAGTGCGAGGTAGCTGGAATTCTTCGAGGTTTCTCCATTCGAGTCTTCCGGGGAGGTCTCGTCTCAAGTTGCTTGTAGGACCTTCTTTTTCATTTTCTTGGGTTGGTCTTCCTTCATATATGGTCATTCGTGTTTGAAATGTCCTTTCTTGTTATAGCCAAAACAGGTGATGTTGCATTTGGATTCGGTTGTGGAAGGCTTTATCATCTTCTGAATATCCTTTTTGGAGAATCTTTTCTTCTTCCTGGTGAACATCTTTCTTACCAAGATCATCAGCTGTTCTTCATCATCTGAGTCTAAGTCAAACTCGCTTTCAGATTCTTCCTAAGTTCTGCTCCTTGATTGTGCTTCTTTTGAAGAACCTGCAACCAAAGAAATGCCCTTCTCAGTTATTTTGGCATTAGTCTATTCATGTAACTCTAACTCACAAAATAATTCATCAAGATTAATTTTAAAAGAATTTTCGACTTTTGTAAGCATCTATAATAGATTCCTATGATGAATTTCGGGGAAAAGCATTTAGAGCGTATCTTATCACATCCCGATTATTTGGATGATGTCCAATCAGGTGGAGTCCATTCATTATCTCCTTGATTCGTGCGTGAAGTTGGATTGCTGTTTCGCTATGTTGCATTTTTTTTTTGTTGAATAGTCTATTAAGAGCAGATCCCTTTTTGTTACTTTTGCATCATCTGCCCCTTCATGTAGCTCGATCAGTTTATCCTAGAGTTCTTTGGCGCTTTCAGTTGGGCCAATTCGGTTCAACTCTTCTTTTGTTAGCCGCATTGCAAGGTGTTCTGGCCTTGAACTCAATTTGTGCCTTCTTCTTCATTTCAATGTTTCACATGTCTGGCTTTAGTGGAGCGTTTCCTCCTTCGTCCATTGGTGGTGAGTACCCACTCAGGACTGCAAACCATTGGTCCATGTCGGTCTTCATGTAGACCTCCATTCTCCTTTTCCAATAGGGAACATCTTCGCCGTAGAACATAGGAGGGCGAGCTGTGTTGTAGCCTTCACCTTGAGCCATCAAATCTATCACACAAAAAGCAGAAAAAAAAGTACCAAGACTAGGTCTTGAATTAGTAGTGCGGGAGGAAATAAAATAAAAGAATGGACTCGAGTGGTATTACATCAACTTCGAGTAAATCCAATCGAACAGGATAAAAAATCTAAGCAAAGGAATTTGAACCAAACTTAGACTATGCACGAACAATCAAAAACCAATTGAAACGAATTAAAAACCCCCGGCTCTTACGGTGGTTGCACCGACTCAGAGCAAACCTTGCTTTGATACCACTTATAGGATTGTCGCACGTGAGAGGGGGGGTGAATCACGTGTCTTTACAAAATGTTTCGCTTTTTCAAATTAAAGAAAGCGTGAGTGCGCAGCGTGAAATACAGTGAAAAACATAACACAAGAACACAAGTTGATTTTACTTGTTTGTGAGCCTTCGACGACTCCTACTGCAAGGCCCAGGTCCCTTGGACCTTTTCGACAGGCAATCCACTAATACCCTCTACCGGTAAACTCCCGGTAGAGTGATCGAATACACAAGATAAGTAGGAAATGTAACAATCCTACACTTCCAACTTAATGTAAATTACATACAAGTAAATTTGATAGAGTTACTCAACATAGGTGTAGAACTTCAATCGTCTTGTGTGTTGACGTTGATCTTCCGATAGCGGTCGGACGTAGTCTTGTCGAAGCGGGGCCGTAACAGGAAGAAGAGGAAGCAGAATGAACGCGAAGGCAAGTTACAGTCGTAAGAATTGTTGTTGTGAGTTCTTGAAAGAAAAGTCCTTATAAAGGACATCTGAGGCGCTTCAATTCCCAACTGAGGTGCCTCAGATCAAGAAAATTGTATCCTCGATCCGAAGCCTTCGATCTTGCTTTTGATCCTCTGGAATGCGTCTTAGATCCCACTCAAGGCGTCGGATCCAACCTGAGGCGCCTTAGCTAGCTGAACTTTTATCCGCAGCGCCAACTGCGCGGAGTCGCCCTCAAGCACTCGAGGTGCCTCCAGTTCCAACTGAGGCGCCTCGGACACTGTTCATCCGAGGCTTATTTCGCAGTTTAGACCCTACAAAATATGTTAGTCCAAAAAACAAGTATACCCTACAATACAATGTTAGTGAACATACAATATGGACTAAATGACATGAGTATTAAATAGACCCTATATTCCCGACCAGGATCTAGTCAAAAGGCCTCAACTTAGAGATCCAAAATGGTTTTAAGTTGGACCGCGCCTAATGTCCTAACAGGGACTCGTCTTCACCGGAATTCGCTTCTCCAGTGACTTACCTTACTTACCTTTGTGTAGTTCTACTTAACTTCTTAATCTACCAGGATTTCCTGCCAGGACTCCACCATCCTGGACTTCCCGCCAAGTCTCCACCAACTTGAACTTCAGCCAGTTGTTAGGTCCCGCGGACCCAACTGGTCTTCCCGCCAGGACTCCACCACCCTGGATTTCAGTCTGGTATCTGATTCTAAGTCTTTCAAACCTACACACTCAGTAAAAAGGTTAACTTACCACAAACCTGACTTTAACCTATTTGTCATTAATCAAAACCTGAGTTTGACCATCAGTACAAACTTCAGCAACACATTCTACTACTTTCCACAAAAAAGGATTTCAAATGTTTTGGCAAGCTCTTCAAAATTGTTTATCTCCCTTATAGCGTACCACCTCTAATAGTGGTTGGGAATATATTAGTGCATTTGATGTTCCACGCAAATACATTCCAGTCAAAATCATTTACATGCTTTGAAGGATTAGTACACCGTATATATGGCACATGAAAGTATTTATTTTGCATCTCCAAAATGAATGGTGATTTTGACCTCACATTGTTGTTTACCTCCCTTACTTTCCCAAGTTGGCCACTCCCTTTCTTTCCATTTACCTTTATCCCTCAAGACATCTACTCCCACCTTCTTACTCTTGTGTTGTCCCTGCTCGCCTCCTTGTTGATATTGCTTTTGTCAGACTCCTTGCTCTTCCATTATGCCTGAGTCAACCCTTTTGGTATTTGCTTCTTCTTTGGACCTTTTGATTTCATGAAATGGTAAAACATCTTTATTATCATGCCATACATCATCAACAACTGAAATTTATGGCTTCCCAATTTATTTATTTATTTATTATTAGAATTATTTTTTTTTAATCTACAATCAGAACTTGTAGCCCTGAAATTGAGTGGATTATTCATCCACAGAAGGGAAACTCCAGCCTAAATTTCTCCTCCTTAGTAGAGACTTTTCCCACCTTTTTTTAAAGGTGATTAGGGGAAAATTTGGATTTATTGCTTCTCTTCCTTTCATCAACCCTCCATGCTCAGCACCGACAACAATTTATTTAGTTTGATTACAACAGACAGAGATGTCTTCTGACTGTTTGAGTATGCTTGGACCTAGATTTGAAGAGTTTGATGAAAGGGGGCCAAAGTAGTTTGTGTTCTATCGAAGTGTGTATAGAAGGTTGGTTGATTTGACCTAGGTGAATTGTGTTTATCCAAGGTGAGCAAAGCTCAGTTGTGGTGAACCTAGCACAGCCAAGCTGGCCTAACGATTGCTTGGTTGTCCAGTCTGGTGATGAAGATTACCAGGTAAATTGGAATGAGGTGTAGAGATGTGGAAATAGATAATATTAAATTGACCTGACAAGTAGCGATAGTTGTCACCTTGAGATTGCCTAGAGATGTATCCTCACCAACTACCATAGCAGATTTAGAATGAGATCTCTTGCATTGTTGCTCCTAGTCCCTTTTTGTGGGCCTCAAACTGAGTGCTAGATGACTGATGGTCAGACATGTGGCCTTGTAGGTGGGGGCAACCTATCAATTTCTCTGATTTTAATCTTTCATCATGAGTTGGCAACCTAATTGCACAGATGGATCTCTGGAGTTTGTCTAGCTTGTGTTCGTCTAGCCTGTGTTTTTTCTTCTCACAGACCATACAATATCTTCTTCCTAACCAGCACCGACTGGTACCATGAGTCAACATTTGATTACTATAAATCCAACTTGGAATGGGACTTCAAATCTTGATGCATAGCATATTTGTGGAATTATGGTCACTGTCAATTGCGATGCACTTTATCATATTTGATTAGGTTTCATCATACCTGTGTGGCTATTTCGTTCACTGCTTGAATTTTTAATTGTCAGGGTTTTAACAATGGAAACCAAGCACTATTATAATCTATAATTGGATACATAGTTTCTTTAATCGAACACTGGTGTTTCTGAAACTCACAGATGTAATTTTTTTTCTAGTCTGATGTTGCTTACCATTGAGCGATTCAATTTTTTATGCAAATTTCAAATCACACTATTCTTGTATGAAAACCAGGTATTTGATTTTTGGAAAAATATTGAGATGACAAGAAACAATCCTTCCAATCATTTGAGAATCATAAAATTGTTTTGTGGAGGGGGCTTTATGATTGAAGCAATGTCTGCATTTGAAGCCATGAAGAAATCTGATATTGTCCCGTCTTTGGCCATCTATAATGCTATAATACACGCTTTTGCTAGAAAAAGGGATTTTCATAATTCAAATTCCACTTTTGCTATGATGGTGGAAGCTGGTCTGTTACCTACACCAGAGACATATAATGGGCTTATTCGAGCTTATGGATGTTTTGGTCTATATGACGAAATGAGCAAGTGTGTGAAGAGGATGGAACTTAGTGGCTGTTTTCCAGATGAGGTTACTTATAACATACTCATTACCGAGTATGCCCGAAGTGGGCTTCTTGAGAAGATGGAAAGCACATACAGAGTTCTCAATTCTAAGAACTTGAACTTGCAAGCTTCTACTCTAGTGTCGATGCTTGGAGCTTATGCTGAAATGGGTAACTTGGAGAAGATGGAAAGGGTTTACCGCAGGATTCTGAAATTGAAGGCCTATATAAAGGATAATCTGATAAGAAAGCTTGCATTAGTTTACATCAGGAATTATAGGTTTGCTCAGCTAGAGGAATTAGGAAATGATGCTCGTGCTGCTAACTGGGGGGAAATTGATCTCGTTTGGTATATTTTACTTCTATCTAGTGCTGGTCTTGTCAGCAAAAAGGGCGTGGAGTCTATTCTTCATGAAATGGAAGAAGCTAAAGTGCCAATCAATATAAACATAATCAACATCCTTGCACATTTTTATCTCAAGATAAGGGACTTCTGGTCTTTGAATGGCGCTTTTCATCAGGCTAGAGTATATAATATAAAGCCTGATCTCATCACATATGGAATTTTCTTTGATGCATGTGATATTGGTTATGACGGAATCCATGTTTTAGAAGAGTGGTGGAGGAGCCGTTATTTGGAAGATGTGGTCGGAATAAGAACTGATCAACTGGCATTGTCTGCTTTCGGAAAAGGTTCCTTCTTAAAGCTCTATGAAAAGAAGTACATTACTGTCCATTCAAGACAAAAACAGAAGAAACTTTGGAGATACAGGGATATGATTAGTCTTGTTCTGGGAGAGAAAGCTAAATGATCAAGCAATAGGTATCTCAATCATCAAACTTTTTGTCCAACCAATTTATTTGCTGCTACTTGCAAACCCATACTTTGACAGTTTACAACTCCTAAATTAGACATCAATTCTTCCTCGTACTACTGTTTATTAGGTGCGTTCATATGAGTCCATGTGGCCAAGAAGACATAATTTGATGCGATGCAGTATTCACTGAGGTCAATTTACTGCAATTTTGATTATTTTCCTAGAATATCTTTCAGTGCTTAGATACCAGGTCTTGAGCTCAGTGTTCTCTTTTGCAGTTGTCCAACCATGGGCCCTGCTCTATGTAGCACGGATACTCCTGAAAATGAGTTTTTTGAAGTATCGGACACGGATACGATACGAATACAGATACGATACGCAAATACACATATCGGATACGGCCAAAATCGTGTCGTTGACTTTTTTGAAGTTTGACCGGGAGGATACGTTTTGGACATGGCAAGGATGCGGCCAAGATAATTTTTTGAGATATATTTGGGTAAAATTATAAATATTTAAAATATTTAGGGGTTAATTGAAAATTTCTGAAGTTTTAAAGTGTAATTAGAAAACTAATTAATAAAAAAAATAAAAGCTAATGAAATGGCGAAACCTAATGCCTGATCACACTTCCGCGTCGTCGCCCCTTTTCTTCAGTTGTCGCCCTGCTCGATCGCGCGTCGCTGTCGTTGTCGTCGTCACCGTCGCCCCTTTCTGACATCGTCGCCACCGCTCGCCTTTCTTCTGCTACCACTTTGACACCCTCCTCCCTCTCTATCGCACGTCGCCCTTTCTTTCGCCGTCGCCCTTGTCTCTTTCTGTTGTTGTCGCCGTCACTGTCGCCAGCTTCCGACTACAGCTTAATGTGTTAGTACTAACTTGAGGCAACTATGGGCATGGATAATTCTATATTAGGATCGTTGTGGGTCAAGAACAAACTTAAAAATAAAATTTTCTTTTGTATATTTTTTTAAAGTCAATTAAGTGCCATGGAATATATAAAATAATAATAAAGTACAAAGGGTTTACATATTTTGGGCCTTAACCTTTATGCCACGGTTGTCATTCGAAATTTTCACTATGAAACAAATATATTTTAACAAATATTTTAATAAAAAGAAACTTCTTCGATAGAGAAACTTCATTTAGTCTTTTAATAAGTCTAAGAATAAGCACAAAAGAAATGAATAACACAAAAAAATATTTATAAGTCTAAGAATAAGCACAAAGAAATGAATATTTATTTTAAATCAATTGTGTATTTGATGACCCTTAATTTGTATTCATATTTATAATAACAAGAGTGCATTCAAATAGAAATTAAGATAATTGGTTTGAATAACTTTTGGTTCGTATCAATGAATCAAATTGTTCAACAATTAATTATATGTAGATAAGATAACTTTATCAACCATGATTAATATTTAGTTTACTAAATTTTGCATCCATTGACTAATAACATTTCTAATCGACTTAATAGGGATCCAACCAAATAAGTTGGATAACTTGATAATAAATTGATAATTCTGATATCAAATTTTTGAAAAAGTTTTTATAGTCCTACAGTGTTTATTTTTTTTTTAGTCTTAAATTTTAAAAGTAACAATTTTAATATCATGCAATGAAAGACGTCTCAAGTTTTTTTTTAAATTATGATTGAACACTGTAACCCAACCGGAAAGATGAACCCTAGGGATTTTCGATTTTTTTTAATTTTTTTAGCTTGAACACTATAACCCAATTGGGAAAGTGAACCCTAAAGGTTTTTAGTTTTTAATTTTTTTTAGCTTGACTATTATAATCCAATTGGAAAGGTAAATCCTAGACTAAAATAAAAATAAAGTATTAATTTTGAGAATAAAAAAATTATTTTTAAAGATTAATATCCAAAATGTTAAAAATAAATTTGATATCTAAAATGCTTTTTCCTATATATATATACAGAGAGAGAGAGAGGGTGCACAACTTTCCCTTGCTCTACCATACGCAACTGCCACAGTGGAATCCCAATCAACGTTTTTTCCCCTTGCTTTTATCTTCGAATTTCTCTCATGTTTCGCGCCGCCCCCCCCCCCCCGGGCCAGCGGTCGTCGGCACTGTCGGTCCTTTGTTACTAAACCTAAGGGTGTGTATTTAGTTCAAGTTATCATAACTTTAGTTATGCGATTACTAAGTAATTACATAACCAAGGTAATGGAGAATGAAACATAATCTGAAGTTGTTTGATTCAATTTAGATAATCAAATAAAATATTATTTGTTTGGAAATAATAATTTATAACATAATATAATATTTTATCGTATTACTCTTTAGAATTTGTTTAGATAATTTTATTAAATTTTAAATTGAATTTATTTAATTTATTGAAATTTTAATTAAAAAAATATTCGTCGGCAACACCGACATTGACGTCGACGTCGGCGTCGACGTCGATGTTGACCGTCGGTGTCCACGTAGGCAGTCGGTATTCAACACTAGCAACTGACGATCGACATCGGGCGGCTGTCGGTGCCAATCGTCGACCGCTGCCGGTGGTCGTCGGTTACCGGTCGTCGGTCGACCGGTGGCAGCGGTCGTCAGGCGACGGCGGTCGCCGGTCGGCGGCGGCGGCGGTCGCCGGTCGGCGGCGGCGGCGGTCGCCGGTCGGCGGCGGTCGCCGGTCGGCGGCGGTCGCGGGGCGGCGGCGGCGGCGCCGGTCGGCGGCGGCGGCGGCGGCCGCGGTCGGCGGCGGCGGCGGCGGCCGCGGCCGCCGGTCGGCGGCGACGGTCGCCGGTCGGCGGCGGCGGTCGCCGGTCGGCGACGGCGGACGGCGGTCGGCGGCGGACGGCGGTCGGCGGCGGCGGACGGCGGACGGCGGTCGTCGGCGGCGGACGGCGGTCGTCGGCGGCGGACGGCGGTCGTCGGCGGCGGACGGCGGCGGCGATCGTCGGCGGCGGACGGCGGCGGACGGCGGCGGCGATCGTCGGCGGCGGACGGCGGTCGACGGCGGCGGCGGCCGCCTATTGGAGGATAATTTTGGAATGATAAGTTTCATAATCACGGAATCAAGAAAAATCTAAACTTTTCTAAGATTTTCCGATTCCTAGTTGCATGCCCCTTTTACTGACATGTCGGGCATCGATCATTACTTAGAAATCATTGATTATGTAAATCAAACAAGATTTTCGTTGATAACCTTGGATGGATAACTAAGGTTATTAAGGATAACCTCCAACCAAACACACCTTAAAAATTAAGTTTTAATAAGTACAACTCTGTTTTTCCCCTCCCATGGCACCGCCGGAGCTCTCTCTGTGCTGTCACCGATCTTGCTGGGCAGATCCTTTGCCGTTGGATGCCTAATCACCACTAGTAGCCCTGCCGTCTGTGCAATGAATAGCAGCAAGGTTGTTGCTATATCTATTCCTAGTGTCGATGCCGCCGTCCAGTGCCGGTAGCCGTGATGTCTGAGCAAGGAACAACAAAAGGTTGCTGCTGTCTTGAGGGTCGACATCGCTGTTCAATGTTGGCATCCTTCATCGCTGTAAAGAAGTATTTTTTTTTTTTTGTTATTCTCACACCAAGTTCAATTTTTATATAAAATAATTTCAATTAAGATCCAAATTTAATTTTAAGTCTAGTTCGATTGTTGATAAAGTAGGTCTCTCATTTATTTCAATCGCATTATGTTTCTCAAAAGACCTAAGAATCAACTTCCTATGATTCATGGATATCATTTTAGTGATAAACGTTTTTTGCTATTAGCATATTCGATTTGATTCTCTAACACTGAAAACTAAGTTAAAGTTAGTACATATTAATTAAAAATAAGTTTAAATTTTATGTTCAGTGTATAAGTAAATTAGTACAGTCATACATGAATACGATGATTTAAGATTTAAAGTAAATTAGTACAGTCATACATGAATATGATGATTTAAGATTTAACCCCCCCCCTTCTTTTAATTATTGCTTACCCTTATTCAGATAAAGATTCATTCAAAATTGAAAAGTTATTTAAGGTTTTGACTTTAACCCTTATTGTTTTTTTAATCTCTCTTCGTCTTTCCATATATCAAAATGGGTTAAATTGTAGAAGGAGATAATAAATCAATGTACTTAGTCAAGTATAATATTAAAAAAAAAACTAAATGAATCAAGCATATAAATAAGATGAAGTCAAGCTCCAAGTCATGATAAGTTAAATTGAAGGTCCACAAAAGATCAATCAAGTCAATAGCAAGTCCAAATAACTCATTTATCATCCATAAAAGAGAAAAGAGGCTTTCCGTCCCAAGAAGTTAAACAAGAGATCAAGCTACATTTTGCCTTGGATTAGCAGTTTCCTGGTTGCAAACTAAATAATTTGGTTGTGCCTTCTTTTTGTTTAATTCATTCTTATATTTATCTGGCTTGTGAACTAACCAACATCTTTGTTGAGCAAGAACAAAAATAAGTTTTTATTTTTCAGAATACAATTACCGACAAGTGGCATCAGAGTCAGGACGCTCTAGAAGGCTAACCATCAACTAAAGCACTTACAAAATGATCGGATCCGTTATCTCACTGCCAAAGTTTGAGGGTGAGTTCACTAATTGGAAGCGAAAAATACAAGTATTTTTTAAAACTAACTTTGATTCATTATTAATTATGAAAAATAGTTTTGTAACTCCCAAAGACGCCGATAATAAAGGTAAAGACGAGAACTTGTGTACAAAAAAGGAGTAAGCGAATTTTGTAGTGAATGGGAAAGTAGAATTTCATCTACTAACCGTACTACTTACGCAAGAAGTCAACTGAATCGGGACCTACTAATCAGTGAAGGAATTATGGGAAAAGTTTCTAGAACTCCATGAAGGTACTTCTAAAACAAAGATGGTGAAACGAGATCTACTCCACAACCAACTCTGCAATCTCTGAATGGAAGAAGGAGAATCAGTTGCCCAACTATATGCCAAACTCAAAGAGCTAATCATGAGACTTAAGAACCTCGGAGAAACGGTAACAATTCACGATGCACAGAAGTATGCTTTAAACGCATTCCCAAGGATCCCAAATTGGACTTCTGTAATAGACACGTACTTCATCTCTAAGGACCTTGGGCTAAGTACCTTAGAACAATTATTTTCGACATTAGAACTTCACGAATCTCGATGCATTGGAAAGAGTAAGATGGACAACATAGCCCTAAGCACGAGGAAGATCCAACATGAGGAGGAATCTTCAAAAGATGAAGAAAACACAACATACATAGTAAGAAAACTATCTAAATATTTCAAATCTAAAAGGCTTAATAAAGTGCAGGTAAGAAACGTTCCCCAAAGTAAAGGAAGATCCATTGCTACAATTGTGAGGAAGAAGGACACATTATGGAGAACTGTCAGAGGCTAAAGGTGAACAAATCCAATAAGGTAAAACACAAAAAACCTAAAAACCACGTGGGACAAATCATCATCAGATGAGTTCGATCTCATGGAATACGCTGAACTTGAGCTGATGGCCACCCACGACGAAGAAGAAAGCATCGATGAAGGGGGAGTCACATCCGAAGATAGCAGCGATGAAGGGGAAGCTTCGGAGTTCAAAAAAGATATGGTAAGAGATATATTTTTTACCTCCTGATGAATATTATTCAGGTATTAAGGCAATAAGGAAATCAATATGTAAATTAGAAAATAAAAATTTAGAATTGAAAAAATAACTAGCTTCTTCATGTCCACTTGAAATGTTTAACAAATTATAATATGAAAATGAAAAGCTAAAGGAAGAAATTAAAATATTAAAAAATCATGCATGCTTAAAAATTCTAGTTCTAAAATTAGATATACTGGAGGACTAGATTGGTATTTACAGTTTTAAAGTGGTCATTGTAAAAATTCTTAAAACTTATATTCCACCTAGGTTTTTGATTAATCTGTTGGTGCCAGAAGTACCAGATCGAACTGGTTTTGATAATGGCAAAGGGCTCAAAGTTAAGTTTATTAATGGGTATGGCTTGGCGGGTTTCCCTAGCGAATACTTGGTCGTTCTTGAGAGACCTCTCCATGTCTATGGATTAAAAAATTAATCCGAATGGAGACCCATCTCCCAACGACCATCTCATCATCATATCGTTCGGTATGAATTACAACTGGCCAATCACAAAGATCAAACCTTGTAATTCTCCTTACCAAACGATCACGGAAAAAACAACGAGTAGATCGCCGATTTTTGTGTTTATTATCGGGGTCCATTATTTAATTATCTACCGTTAATTAATAAATAATTAAACAAGATAATTAAACAAACATGTCACATAAAATGACGAGACAAGAAACTAGAGCCGAGAGAGAAATATACCTCTCTTTACCTCGTAGCCTTCTACCTTATGTCCCTTCCCTCCCGGATGTCGTGTGGGCGACGAGCTACCAAGAACCGGGATCACCAAGGCCTCCAACCAATCGCACCTTCTTCTTCTCTCCTAGCCGAACAAAACCCTAGTCTAGGGTTATCACCGTCGGCTTCTTCTCCTCCACACCGTGCGCCGCTGGCCCTCCAAGGTCCACCAACGCTGCCGGCCGCCGGACTACTGCTGAGGAGAAGATAGAGAAGAGGATGGAAGAGAGAACAACTCCCTTTCACTAACACAAACTCGGCCACCACCCTTCCAAGTTGCGTCGCAACCTAGCACCGCCGCCCCTCCTTGCGCCAGCCCCCCGCCCCTTCTTCTTCCCTCATCGAGCACCACAAAAGGGAGAAGACACTCCTCCCTTTGCCTAGTGATAGTCAGCCACGAGTGGAAGAAAGAAGAGGAAGAAAAGATGGAAGAAGGAAGGAGGAGATGAGTTTCTTCCACCTTCACCCACCGACGCCCTAGGAGAGAGAAAAGAGAGAGAGGTCGTGGGGAGAAGCCTTGTGTTGGATGATTGATTAATTAGTCTTGGTTTCTTGATCCCATGGATATTTATAGGGCTAAGGTAGGCTAAGAGGAGGAGTTGGATCATGGCCCACTAATGGATCTAAAACCAATCCATTAATGAAGATCCATTTCACTAAAGGATCTCCATTGAACTTCCTAACCAACCCCCATATTTTCATATGGGCTCCACCTATTATGAGTCATCCATCCCCCCATGTTTAAGATATCGAATGTCGTCGATTAATTTAAATTACTAACAATTTTAATTAATCAACTTCTGGCTCCTTGACTAGTACCACTCAACCTTACCATCATGTCGAATCAAATACACCTGCAGGGTTTAACATGATGACCTTATAAGCTCATCAAGGGGGTATCATCATCCCAACTCACCAGGACACGATTCTGTCAATAATCAATGGCACACCATGTAATTAATATTATTTCCCAACTTACCGGGCCTATCGATTTAGCAGAATAAATCTCGCCCATTGGTAAATCAAAGAAATAAAATATTAACAATACGTGCCCGTTATTATTTTGGGATTCAGGGATTGTACTCTATAATAATCCGAGGTCTAATACAATTATCAAGTCAGTATAAATTGGATGACCTCTGATTTTGGTCATGCTCAATGCACACAAAGCACACTAGTGTAATTCTATGGTCAAGATAAACCACACCTAATTACACTACAACCATCCCGATGGTTTGTCCAATTCCATCTCGGTTGTGAGCCTCTGCTTATACTATGCAAGGAACTGATAACATGATCTTCTGTGTGTTACCACACACTATGTTATCTACAATGCAATGTATCACACTTTTATGCCTATACTAATATAAATAAGCATCTTGTGTTGTTGTGATTCTCTTTTTAAAAATATAGATGATCTTATATATAAAAAGAGCAAGTCTTTTAGTGTACATTATAGATTCTCATAATTAGTGGAGCCCATATGAAAATATGGGGGTTGGTGAGGAAGTTCAATGGAGATCCTTTAGTGGAATGGGTCTTCATTAATGGATTAGTTTTAGATCCATTAGTGGACCAAGACCCAACTCCTCCTCATGGTCCCTACCTTAGGCCTATATATACCCTATGGGATCAAGAAACCAAGGCTTAATCCAATTGATCAACAACCCAAGGCTTCTCTCCTCTCATCTCTCTCCCTTCTCTCTGCTAGGTCACGGCAAGGGTGAAGGAGATCGCCTTCTTCTCCCTTTATTCTTCTTCCCTCAACCTCACGGTGAGTGGCCACTACTAGACAAAGGGGGACTTCTCCTCTCCCTTTTGTGGTGCGCGGCAAGGAAGAGAAGGTGGCCGCATTGGAGAGGTGGCGGTGGAAGCTTGCTGCGGCGGTGGCGGCGCAAGGTAAGGGAAGGAGAAGCTTTCGGCTGGATTTGGGTTGGAGAGAAGGTTGTTTCTCTCCTTCATCTTCTTCTTCACCTTCCTCTCGAGGGCTGCTGAGTGGCCGACAGCTTGGGTGGCTCTCGGTGGTCGGTGGCGCAAGGGAAGAGGGAGGAGTGGCTTGCGGCTAAACCCTAGGTTTAGGGTTTTGATTGGCAAAGGAAGAAGGTGATTAATTGGAGCCCTTGGTGATTCCGGTTCTCGGTAGCTCGTCGCCCACACGTCGTCCGAGAGGGAAGGGACATAAGGTAGAAGATCAAGAGGTAAAAAAAGAAAAGGTATATCCTTTCTCTTTGGTTCCTTGTTTCTATCATTTTATGTGTGTGTTAATTAATTATTATGTTGTTGATTATTTGATAATCATTGTTAACAATTAATTAATTGGACCCGATAATAAACATAAAAATCGGCGATCTACTCGTCGTCTTTTCCGCGGTCGATTAGTTAGGTGAATTACAAGGTTCGATCTTTGAGATTGGTCGAGTTGTAATTCAAACCAATCGATACAATGACGAGATGGTCGTTTGGGAGACGGGTCTCCATTCGGATTAATTTTTAATCCGTAGACATGGAGAGATCTCTCAAGGACGACCAAGTATTCGCTTAGGAAACCCGCCAAGCTATACCCAATAGAGTCGTCATCGGAAGATGAAGAAGAAGCACCGTAATCCAACCTCCTCGCGCTAACGGCTTCGGAGGAACTCGACACCGAGTCAGAAACAGAGCCGGAAGAAAGTGGCAGAACTGGAAAGCTATCAATATCAGAAGACGGTTGAATTGTTGTAAGTGGTTATCCCGAGTCTCAGTTATATGATCTAATCTCCTATCTGTCACGTAAGTTGACCAAAGCCATCATTTGGCTTGAGTCCCTCCAACAGGAGGTAAAAGTTCTGAAGGAGGAGGTCAACTCAAGCTCCTTGACTGGGACCATTCAAGAAGGAACCTCAACTCAAGTTAAAAAACTTGAGGAAGAGAATTCCTCCTTGAAAATTCAAATGATGGAACTTAGAGTTGCGCTGGAACGGTTTACCTCAAGTTTCAAGAATCTTGACATGATTCTTGGAAAACAGAAATATGTTCTCAACCGATTCGAACTTGGTTACCGCACGTTACAGATCCTATTATTCTGTATTGAACCAAACTAGAACCCGAGTCCAAGCATGGGTCCCAAAGTTAAACTTGACTAATCAAGCAGGACCAAATCAATATTGGATCCTCAAGGACATGATTCACATCCTAGATAGTCCATATCGAGCTTTAGTTCAGAGGGAGCAAATAGAAAAATGATTTTCTTGAATATTTTTTTTAATTACTTGATACTTGTTCATTTATTTCTACAAAAATACCATGCTTAGGATTAGAAATGGTTAGATAAGGATATGACTTAATTGAAACTTGCACAACCTAGTATTTGTTGGAAACGGGATGGCTAGAGAGGGGGGGTGAATATAGCCAATCACTTTTCACTTAGGCAAGTAACAAGTTTCTGCACTTAATCTTATCAGTAGCACAACGAAAGAAACAAAGCAACAAAGCAGTGCAGTAAACCAAAACAGAAATCAAGAACAAACAATCACAGCTAGCAAGATCGCTAACAAGGAGGGTTTACAAGGTTCGGGGATAACTTGCCCCTACTCCTTGGCGTGCCCTTAAGGTGGGCGATCCCTTGATCGTCGGCAGATCAAGCCCCGGTTGGCACCGGATATAAAGCAACCTCCTTCTCGGTGGAGAAACTCTCCACAGCGTTTCAATCACAGATAAATGTTTAAGCTCAATGAAACAACAAGAAGGATCTTACTCAAGCACTCAGCAAGGACAAGAACACAGCAAGCTTCCCTGAGCTCCACCCAGTGGCAATCTCACGCAAGAACTCTTCTTCGTGTCATCCCACTGTCGGACTCCCAGCTCCTTGTTCTCTCCTTCAAGCACTCAAGTAATGGATGATTGCTTCTCGAAAATCAGTAGCTTGCTCAAGGTGATGAAACTTCAAGAATGCAGCAAGCTTGTTGTGGAGAACTCAAGGCGTAGCAAGAAGTCAGTATTCGAACTCTGCTTCCACGAAGTCATCTTCCGCCCTTTTGATCTTCCACACAGCACCAGGTGACACATCCTTCGTAGCCTCCAGCTACCACACTGCCAACGCCATCTACCACTGAGCCCTCTCTGGTCTTCCTGAGATCCCCTCAGCCAAGCCCCAGTCTCGGCTCCAGTCTGTAGCTCGGCCGTTGCAACCTGAAATGGAGAATCGGACAAACTTGCTCCAAGGAAAGCCTCCTTTGACCTATCCTTGAGTGTTTGAATCCTCCCCTGTCACCTGCAGCTTAATCAGAGTGTTAGAGCAGCGTATCACACAGTAAATCAAGTATCAGATGTAAGTGGCAGCAAATCAGATACGTTCAGACGTGATCAGAGCGTCTGACAGTGCATTTGAATTAAAGTGATCGGTCACCGGACCGATCAGAGTGACCCCTGATCGGTCACCAGACCGATCAGGCTAGGTCCAGACCGATCAGGCTCCGTCCTGATCGATCCCCAACGCTCGATTAGAAATCACAATTTCTTTGTGACTTCTCCTGGATCGATCACCAGACCAATCACAGGTTGTGGATCGTTCACCTGACCGATCCACCCCTTTCTTGGGCGATTTCTGAGCTTCGCAGTCCAGACCTCCTGATCGGTCACCAGACCGATCAGGTAGCCTCCTGATCGGTCACCAGACCGATCAGGCTCCGTCCTGATCGATCATAGAGAGGAACCTGCAACGCTGGATCGTTCTCCGGAACGATCTGCACAGTGATCCTGATCGGTCTCCAGACCGATCAGGTGCAGATCAGCAAGGGAACTCAACCTCATTGTTCGCTCCCTGATCGGTCACCAAACCGATCAGGAGCCAAGCAGTGGGTGAAACACACACTCCCTGATCGGTCACCGGATCGATCAGGAGCAGTACAGTAGGTTCCCAACCTCACTGTGTGCTCCCTGATCGGTCACCAGACCGATCAGTCGTTGATGGATCGGTCACCAGACCGATCCACAACAGGGCAGCGTGCCAGCTTCCCTGACCGATCACCAGACCGATCCAGGGACTTAAACTTAGCCCTCTAAGCTAAGTTCTCTTCCACCTTAGCCCTCCAAGCTAAGGATTTTTCACCTAACCCTCCAAGCTGGGAATTTGCACCTAACCCTCCAAGTTAGGACTTTTCACCTAGCCCTCCAAGCTAGGACTTTTCACCCAACTCTTCCGGATTAGGACTTTCCAAACCTAGCCCTCCAAGCTAGGACCTGACCCTCCAAGCCAGGACTTTTTCACCTAATTCTCCAGGATGGGAATTTGCACCTAACCCTCCAAGTTAGGACTTTTCACCTAGCCCTCCAAGCTAGGACTTTTCACCCAACCCTTCCGAATTAGGACTTTTCCAACACCTAGCCCTCCAGACTAGGATTTTCAACACCTAACCCTCCAGGTTAGGATTTTCCAGCACCTAGCCCTCCAGACTAGGATTTTCAACACCTAACCCTCCAGGTTAAGATTTTCCAACACCTAGCCCTCCAAGCTAGGATTTTCCAAACCATGCCTAATCCTCGATCAGGACTTAAACATAATCATCAACCTAAACTTAAATCGGTGTCAACACCAAAATAACAATCAGGGTCAGACTGCATCAACAGTATTAGGGTGGGACGAGATGATAGTACGTTAGGGAAGTCTGTCTAAAGAGTCAGGTAGGGTAAGGCATACCCTATTTGGTCTTTTTAGCCTGGTGGAACTAGCCGAAGCTATCTCTCCACATCCTCGACTAGTTAGACCAGGATTTCTCAAAGAGTAACTTGAAAATAAAATTTCTTTAAAAGGCTTTGTCTAGGAAAGGGCATTGCTCCGATCACCAAGAAGGCCCTTATGCCTCGCCAAGACTTGGAAGCCAATTATTGAAATCTATTTCAATTTACTAATTGTAAAACTTGAATTTAACTCAAGATTCAATCAAATCTTAAGTTTTAACTTAAATTCAAAGATAAAATTAATGCATCTCATAAAACAGGTAAGGATACCTTGTTTTGTCACTTAGAAATGAGTGAGATACTTAGGACCTAAAAGTTTTGTCCAACCCAACTAACCTTACAAACCCAATCAATTTCACCTTAATTTATTAAATCTAATTTATAATTTAATTCAACTTAATAATTTTTAAAATTCAAGTTAACACTTTTCAAAATTCAACTTAATAATATTTCAAAATTCAACTTTACACTTTTCAAAAATTTAACTTAACTTAATATTTTTTAGTCTAACTAATGAAGCTAAAATCTGTCTCATAGAAATACCTATAGGAGTAACATAACTGATAAGTTAGATTGGGTGAGACAGATTAGGCAGTGAAACTCAATTCATCCATCCTTATACCTCTATATAAATGAATCCAAATCAGGGCACTTTATGTGTAGGAACATAAAAATTTGGACCAATGGTTGTTAGATAGTGGATGCTCTAGACATATGACTGGAGACAAATTGAAGTTCACCAAAATTAAGTACAAGAATTTAGGTTCAGTAGCATTTGACAACAATGCCACACTTAAGGTAATTGGTTCAGGTAATATTGAACTGAACTCTGATTTCATTATTAAAACGGTACTATTGGTTTATAATTTTAAATTTAACTTACTCAGCATTAGTCAACTTTATGATACTGGATATATAGTTACTTTCACTAATTTAGACTTCCTTATTATGAACTTACAAGACCTAGAAGTAACCCTTAAGGGAATTAAGAAAAATAATATTTATATTATTAACCTACCATCCACACCTAAATGTTTTCTAACCCAACAAGAAGAAACCAAGTTATGGCATAGAAGGCTAGGACACAACCACGACAATTAATTTCAAAACTAAGCCAAAATGGAGTAGTTAAGGGAATCCCTAAACTTAGAATCTTTGAAAATTCAATTTGTAGCCATGTTAACAAAGTAAACAAACAAAGTCAACTCACAAACTTGTACAATCAGACTTAACCTACACTTGAGCTCCTACACCTAGACCTATTTGATTTTCATGGAGCCAGTCACAAAGCGAAAATTGATATTACTTAGTAATTATTGATGATTATTCTAGATTTACCTGGGTTAAGTTTTTAAAAACTAAAGATTAAACCTTTGAAATATTTAATACTTTATGCAAGATACTTGAAAATCAAAAAAATACAAAAATCAAAAGAATTAGAAGTGACCACGAGGGGAATTTGAAATCTAAAATTCAATGCCCTAGAACCTCCAATAAAACGGGATAGTTGAAAGAAAGAATAGGACCCTACATCTAAAATAGGGATCTAATAAATAAAAGACACAACAAAACCCCATATGAAATTTATTATCACAAACTACCTAACTTATATTATCTAAAGGTTTTTGGGTGTAAGTTACATATCATAAATATTAAAGTTACTTAGGAAAATTTCAATCAAAATCAACCCAGGAATTTTTGTAGGGTACTCAACCACAAGTAAGGCATATAGGGTTTATAATAAATATACCCTTAAAATTGAAGAAACTACAAATGTAATATTTGATGAAGAAATGATAACAACACCAACTAATTTACCTAACCCAATCAACTCATCTAACTTAACCAACTCACCAAACGTTCAACCAAGCCTAAATATTTTAGATCAAGACCTAGAAGAAAGTGAACCAATAATTGAACCAACTCAAACAATTGAACCTGCACCTAAACAACCCAAAACATCTTCTAGGACTAGGTCAAATCATCCAATTGACCAAATCTTAGGTGACCCAACATTAGGTGTTAGAACAAGATCAACCTATAGAAACCTTAACCAAGTCACTCTGATCTCTATGATTGAACCCAAGACAATAGAAGAAGCATTACCTGACCCAGACTGGATCATAGCTATGCAAAAAGAGTTAGCTCAATTTGAGAGAAACCAAGTCTAGGACTTGGTACCAAAACTAGAAGGTAAACTGGGATAGATACTAAGTGGGTTTTTAGGAATAAGTTGGATGACAAAGGAGAAATAGTAAGAAATAAAGCCCACTAAGTGGCTAAAGGATTTAGTCAAATTGAAGGATTGGATTATGATAAAACCTATTTACCTGTTGCTAGACTAGAATCAATTAGGATGCTTCTAGCTTATGCAACCCATAAGGGATTTAAATTATATCAAATGGATATTAAGTCTGATTTTCTAAATGGATTTATAAAGGAGGAAGTCTATGTAAGTCAACCTCTAGGTTTTGAGGACTTTGAACATCCTAATTATGTTTTTAGACTTAGAAAGACCCTATATGGATTTAAACAAGCACCTAGAGATTGGTATGAAAGATTATCCAACTATTTAGTTTCTAAGGGGTTTAACCAAGGCCAAATTGATCTAACCCTGTTTATTAAATCCTTAGAAAATGATATTTTTATTGCCCAAATCTAGGTAGATGATATAATTTTTGGCTCATCCAACACAAATTTCTTAAAAGAATTCATAAAAGTAATGGAAAATGATTTGAAATGATCTTGGAGGTGAACTAACCATTTTTTTAGGATTTCAAATTAAACAAACTAAAGATGGAAATTATGTTCATCAATTTAAATATGCAAAAGAATTAATTATAAAATTCAGAATGGAAAACTCTAAAGTCATAAATATCCCGATGGCAATAAATATTAAAATAGATAGTGACCCAGAAGGAAAACTAGTGGACTTGAAGCACTTCAGAAGTGCTATAAGTAGCCTACTTTACCTAACTACTAGCAGACCTGACATTTTATTTGCAGTAGGTATTTGTGCTAGGTACAAAACCTGTGCTAAGGAATCTCATTTAAGTATTGTCAAGAGAATCTTTACATACATTTAAGGCACCCTAAATGTGGTAATTTGATATCCTAGGACTTCTAATTTTGACCTACTAGGCTACTTTGACTCAATAAAAAAAGTACTAGTGGGAGTTGCCAGATGTTAGGTTACAACTTAGTTAGTTGGTGCAGTAGAAAGCAGCACTGTGTTGCATTATCCACAACTAAAGCTAAATATATAGCCCTGGGAGAATGTGTAGCTCAATTACTATGGATGATGCATACCCTTAAGGACTTTCAATTGACCTACACTAACACTAAAGTCTACATTGATAATATTAGTTCAATTAATCTTACAAAAAATCCCATTCATCATTCCAGAACTAAACATATTGAAGTAAAAGACCACTTTGTTAGGGATCATGTAGCCAGGGGCGAAATTATACTTACACACATATATTCAAAATCTAACCTAGCTGATATTTTCACTAAATCACTACTTGAGTCTGAGTTTAGTTTGTTGGTGCAGGAAGCACCATATCGAACCTTGTTTTGATATTGGCAAAGGATTCAAAGTTAAGTACTATTTGTGATCTAACGAAGTTACTCAAGTGTGCAGGAAACAAAGTCCTAGTGAAGGGCTGCTAGGCACCTGGCGAAGGACTGCCAGGAAACAAAGTCCTGCAGCGAAGGGCGCTAGGCACTGGGAAGGGCAGGAAAAAGAGGGGGTGCTAGGCACCTGGCGAAGGACTGCCAGGAAACAAAGACCTGGCGAAGGGGTGCTAGGCACCTGGCGAAGGACTGCCAGGAAACAAAGACCTGGCGAAGGGCTGCTAGGCACCGGGTGAAGGACTGCTTGGTACCAAAGACCTGGCGAAGGGCTGCTAGGCATCTGGCGAAGGACTGCCGGGCAAAAGTCCAACCGGAGGAGCGGTTGGCAACAGGTAAATTCTCCTGAGAGGAGTAGGTGAGGACGCATTCTCCGAGAGGGAACAGTAGGCGTCGGTTTGACCTAGGGTTCCATTTTGGAGACCCGAAGTCAGAACCAAGACAGCTACGGCTGTAAAATTCACTAACATTCTTGCTTTGTGTTGTTTGGTACTAACCCTGGATGCAGGACCGAAGGAACGAGTTTCTGCAGCTCAGAACGCCCCAAAGGAGAGGGGCAGATAGCTGGGCAGGGCACCCCGGAGGTCCCGGGCGCCCCCAAGGTGAAGGCAAAACAAGTTGAGCAAGAAAACGCTTCGGAAGCTCACTGGGCCAGGCGCCCCCAAGCTCCTGGGCGCCCCCGTGCTCCCGGGCGCCCCGGATGCCTCGGGCGCCCTGGGTCCAAGCCAACGAAGCAACCAAAGTCTATCCAGCCGAGAAGCCTACAGATTGGGTCAACCGGGGCGCCCCCTGTGTCCCGGGCGCCCCCGTCAAACCTCGAGCCCGATCCTGGAGGGATAAGGGCTGACCGAGAGGTTTGCGGATCGAGTGACACGCGGAGGGCACCCGCAACGTCCAGGGCGCCCCCAGGTGCACTATATAAGGGGCTCGACCCCCAAGGCTTCGAAACACAGTTTTTCAATGTCTCAATACTCTTCGCTCAAGCGCTCTACTCCGGAAACTTCTGATCTCGAGGTTCTAGCGCCGACGACGACCCTACGCACCGAAGAACGATCCACACCGGGCGTCGATAACGAAGAGTTAGATTTTTGTTTTTACTGCACTATTACTGTACAACTTCTTGTAATAACTGGCGCGATTATAGTATTGCCCGCAGTAAATGGTCAAGGACCGTGGGCCTTGGAGTAGGAACCGACCGCGACTCTGAACCAAGTAAAAAATCTTATGTTCGCGTTTGTTTTTCTTTATTTCCGCTACATAATTTCTCTCAATCTAATCCGAAATGGTATTACGATATTCACCCCCCTCTATCGTATTCTATCGATCCAACATAGTTCACTAAGAAGGCAGCTTGGAATGTGCTTAGTAGAATAGGGTTATTTTTTATTTATGTTTTTGAAATAATTCTTATCGTTTTTTATTTTTCAAAAACTATTAACTGCTTTACAAAAATTCATAGTTTTAAAAATATATTGTTTTAAACTTTTTATTTTGACTTTCTGACTTAGTTTTTCAAAAATTATCCCCTTTAAACTAGGGATTTCTTTGTTATGTGTTGGTGTAGGAAGCACCAGATCGAACCTTGTTTTGATGAGTGACAAAGGGTTCAAGTTAAACTAGTTTGTGTGTACTGATGAATTTGTGAAGCTCATAGGAAAGTCCTAGGTGAGATAGGCAAGAAGTCTTGTCCTGCTAGGTTGAGCATGAAGCCCTGGTCGGGGATCGGGCAATGAAGACTTAGTGAGTGAAGTCGAGCACGAAGTCTTGGTCCGAGGGACCGAGCAGAAGACTTTACCGAGCGGGGATTGCGGGCAGGAGTCGAGATGAGTCGAAGTCGAGCGTTGTCGAGTTCTAGGTTCTCGGAAGCCGAGCAAAAGTCCAACCGGAGGAGCCGGTTGGCAAAAGGTAACTTCTCCAGAGAGGAGTAGGTGAAGACGCGTTCCCCGAGAGGGAATAGTCGGCGTCAGTCCGACCTAGGGTTTCAGGTGAAACCTAAAAGTCATGACCAAGACAGTATTGGTTGTAATCCATACATGCTTTAAATTATATTTATATTATTGTGTGGAACGAACCCTTGTTGCCGCTGAAAAGTTGGACCAGTTGGACTAGGGCACCTGAATGGGACTCAGGTGCCCGGGAGCTGGCAGCGGGTGACTGAGCTGGAGCAACGGTCAAACTTGCATGGCGAGTGCTGAGTGGGGAGCCACGTCGGCACTCAGGCACTCGAAAGGGATTAGGCCGCCTAGGCCAGGATAGAAGTTTGACTGCGTAGCGGATAGAATTGTTGCTCGAGACGCCACGACTTGGGCGCCTGAATGACTGCTATATAAAGGGGTCGAGATCAGCACCCTAGAACATCAACTGACACTTTATGATCATTCTGTTCTTTTGTGTGTTGCGCGATCAAAGCCTCGACAATGCCGAAACAACGTTTGACTCTCCGAGCGAAGAACTTCAACTCATTCAAGGAGTCAGTATATTTTATTTTTTATTGCACACTAAGAACTTGTAATCTATACATTCATTCGACTATTAGTGATTGCCCAACGTGAACGATCAAGATTGTGGGTCTTGCAGTAGGAGCCGGTCTAGACTCTGAAGCATGTAAAACTGACTTGTGTTAGCGTGCTGTGTTTTGTTTTCCGTTGCGTACTCGATCGTTTTAAAAATTCTGAAAAATCTTTTAACGCTATATTCACCCCTGCCCCTCTATCGCTCTATCTCGATCCTATAATTGGTATCAGAGAGTGGGCGGATCAAGTTGGTGAAACCACCACATGAGTATCTTTTTTAGATTTTCCTTTTTTTTCTTTTTATCATATTTTTAAGCATATTTTCATTCTTTCTTTTTATCCCGCACTGCTAATCTAAGACAAGAGTTGGTACATTTTGTTTATTTTTGTCTTTGCAAGTCTACTTTTTTTGCTTCCTACTTAATGATCATGCAAGAGGGCTACAACAACGCTCACCCCCCTCTCTTCTCTGGGGATGATTGTTGGATCGGAGAAAATCGATAGGGGGGGTGAATATCGATCTTAAAATTTCGGATTAAAAGTTAGAGCGATTGCGCAGCGGAAAACAAAATCAATGTTAACAAGTTTCTTTTACTTGGTCGGAGCCTAGATCGACTCCTACTCCAAGGCTCACGGTCCTTGACCGTTTACTTTCGGCAATTCTATAATTCGCACAAATAAGTACAAGAATGAAATATGGAATTAAGTATAGTACTTTAACTAAATTTATACCGATGACGGGAAAATAAAGAAATCTGAGCCGTGCAGCATAGGGCGTTTTGGAGCAGAGCGCTTGGAGAAAACTGTTGGAAGAAGTTGTGTTCGAAGCCATGGAGGTGAACCCCCTTATATAGCAGTCACTGGGGCGCCTGTATCGAAGGGGGCGCCTGACACGTGGCCTTTCCTGTGTGAACTTCAATCCACAGGCTCGGTCAGCGTTTATCCCCTTCAATGAGGCGCCTGAGCTGATGGGGGTGCCTGTGTTAACACAGGCGCCTGAGCTGACTTGGTCCAGAAGCTTCGTGGCAGTTTGCTTCGATGGTTTTGATTTTGCCTTGCACTGGGGCGCCCGTATCCATACGGGCGCCTAGCCCAGTGAGGCGCCTCACTCCATTGAGGCGCCTGAGCTGCAAAAACATCGTCCATTCGTTTCTTGCAACCAAGGTTAGTTCCAAAACACAAGAAGCAAGTATGTTAGACATTATTTACAGCCTAAACTACCTTGGTTCTGACTTTGGGTCTCCCAAATGGAACCCTAGGTCGAACCAACGCATAATGTTCCCTCCTACGGGGAACGCGTCCTCACCTACTCCTCTCGGGAGAATTTACCTTTTTACTAACCGGCTCCTACGGTTGGATTTTTGCCCAATCCTCTGATCAGGTCTTCGTGCCCGGTCCGCGACAAGGTCTTCTTGCCCAACTTCTGGTCAGGTCTTCGGTGCTCAGCCCTTTGCCAGGACTTCTTGCCCAGTCCTCGACCAGGACTTCTTGCCCAGCCCTTTGCCAGGACTTCTTGCCCAGTCCTCAACCAGGACTTCTTGCCCAGCCCTTTGCCAGGACTTCTTGCCTAGTGTACCTAGGACTTTCCTGCATACTTAGTAAGCTTGTTAAATCATAATAACACCTTAACTTCTGAACCCTTTGCCATCATCAAAACACAGGTTTGAATTTGGTGCTTCCGGCACCAACAATCTCCCCCTTTTTGATTTATGGCAACACGGTTCAAAAAGTTAAGTTAAAAAGATAACATATTTAACAAGCAAAGAATTCATAACAAAAGTTTAGTTTTCTCCCCCTGAAACGAATATTCTCCCCCTGAGTTTTTCAATGATATGTGCGTTTTTGTAAACCTTCTAAGTGCTTTTGACTAAGTGTTGAAGTACTTAGATAAAAGGTTTTGGTGCAAGCTTAGAAAAATTTTCCAAAAAGTTTTTGCATGCATGTTTTTCACACTTAGAAAATTTTCAAAAAGTTTTTGCAAGTCTTTCATACTTAGAAAAATTTTCAAAAAGTTTTTGCAAGTTTTTCATACTTAGAAAATTTTCAAAAAAGCTTTTGCAAGTTTTTCATTCTTAGAAAATTTTAAAAAAAAATTTTGCAAGTTTTTCATACTTAGAAAATTTTCTAGAAAATACTTCGTGCAACAAAAAACATTTAGAGAAACAGATTTTCACTTAGAACCATTTAAGTACTTAGAAAATTTTGAGGTGCTTTAGAAAATACTTAGAAATACTTAGTTTTGAAATTCTTAGATTTGGAAAGCACTTAGTTATTTACTTTACTTTTTGAAAAAGAGATAGAAAAAATTTTAAAAGAAATTTCTCCTTTTCTTTCTCTTCCCCTTTGCCATATATAAAAAAAATTGATACTAATTACAGCAGGTAAATTAGAGTTAGTAAAAAAATGAAGTTCTGTATTGAACCAACTCTAATAACTTTAAGCATAAACTGGACAAAACCAAATTAAACTGATCTTGTTCGGATCCTGTCTAACCATGTTAGCTACTTACTAACTATCATAAATAGTAGCTTTCGCTAGGGTTAGTCATGTTAAGTGATCTGATCAAGTTAGATTTTCTAAGCTTGACACTTAACCTGATTGCTGTTCAACTTGTATTTATTGCCCCAATTACTGCAAATGCACTGACTTAAAGCATCTTGAATCAAGGCATAGACCTAAGCATCTCAACCCAGTCTAGGTTATCAATCAAAAGTACCCTAAGGTGCTTGTGAGATGCTGGCTTCTAGATCTATAGGTGCATGCAGTTCTAGGGTTATGGCCTAAGCTAAGTCCATTTGCGAAAAAACCCTAGTTTTGAAGGGGGTAAGTTTTTGAAAAAAAACTAAGTCGGAAAATCATTTTAAATTTCAAGAACTTGATAAAAGAAATGAAAAAAAATTAATTAAAAATAAGGGATAAAACGATTTTTGAAAAAAAAAATAGAGCGGTCCTACTCTACTAAGCATAACCCTAACTGCCTTCTTAGTGAGCTAAACTCAGACTCAGGTAAGGGTTTGGTAAAGATATCAGCTAAGTTGGACTTTAAGTCCACATGCTTATGAACTATTTCACCCCTGGCTACATGATCCCTTACAAAATGATGTTTAACTTCTATATGTTTTGTTCTGGAGTGTTGAATTAGGTTCTTAGTCAGGTTGATTGAACTAATGTTATCAATATAGACTTGGGTTTGGGTGTAGTCAAGCTGGAAGTCCTTAAGAGTGTGCATCATCCATAAAAGTTGTGTCACACACTCTTCTAATGCAACATATTATGCTTCTATTATAGACAGTGCTACGCAGTGTTGCTTTCTGCTATACCAGCTGACTAGGCTATGTCCTAAAACTTGGCAGCTTCCACTTGTACTTTTCTATCTAATTTGCACCCAACATAGTCAGAGTCAGAATATCATGACAATTCAAAGGTGGAAGTCCTAGGATATCAAATCCCTACATTTAGGGTACCCTTAATGTACCTAAGTACTCTTTTTAGGGCTGCTAAGTGGGATTCCTTAGCACAAGTTTGGTACCTAGCACACATTCCTACAGAGAATAGGATGTCAAGTCTGCTAGCTGTAAGGTAAAGTAGACTTCCAATCATACTTCGGTATAGCTTAAGATCTACAGGCTTACCTTCAGGGTCACTATCAATTTTGACATTTGTGGTCATAGGGGTACTTATGCTTTTGGAGTTATCCATTTTAAATTTCTTTATTAACTCTTTAGCGTACTTGGACTGGTGAACATAATTACCATCTCTAGTTTTCTTAATTTGCAATCCTAAGAAAAAGTTGAGCTCACCTACTAAGCTCATTTCGAATTCATTTTCCATTATTTTTACAAATTCTTTTAGAAAGTTTGAGTTGCCAAAATTATATCGTCAATATAAATCTGGGCAATGAAAATGTCTTTTTCTAAGGTTTTAACAAAAAGGGTGGAGTTAATTTGTCATTGGTTAAATTCCTTAGAAATTAGATAGGTTGATAAACGTTCATACCATGCCCTAGGTGCTTGTTTCAACCCATACAGTGATTTTCTAAGTTTAAAGACATACTCAGGTTTTTCTAGGTCCTCAAATCCTGGGGGTTGTCCTACATAGACTTCTTTTTTGATGAACCCATTTAAAAAGGCAGACTTAACATCCATTTGGTATAGCTTGAACCCTCTATGGGCTACAAATGCTAACAACATTCTAATTGACTCAAGTCTGGCTACTGGGGCATAGGTTTCATCATAGTCTAATCCTTCAGCTTGACTGAACCCTTTAGTTACTAAGCGGCCTTTATTTCTAACTATTTTCCCTTGGTCATTTAGTTTATTCCTAAACACCCACTTAGTATCTATAATAGACTTGCCCTTAGGTTTAAGTACTAGTTCCCAGACTTAGCTTCTTTCAAATTAGGCTAACTCCTCTTGCATAGCTATGATCCAATCAGGGTCAGGTAGGGCATCCTCTATAGTCTTAGGTTCAATTTTTGAAATCAGTGCTATCTGACTAAGATTTCTATAGGAAGACCTAGTTCTGGCTCCTAAGGTTGGATCACCCATAATTTGATCAGAAGGGTGACTGAGTCTGGGTTTCTTGGTTCTTCTAGAACTTGGTTCAGCCTCAGGTCTGACTAGACGGTTTGGTTCAGTGTTTTGTTCAACTACTTGGGTTGGTTCAGTTATTGGTTCAGTTGACGCAGTAGTTGGTTCAAGAGTTAGTTCATTTAGAGGTTCAATTAGTGGTGCAATTGATGGTTCAATTGTTTGTTCATTGTCTTCCTGATCAATATTTGTTTGGTTCAAGTTTTGATTACCATTTTTTGGTTCAGTTTCCTCATCAAAAATTAAGTTAGTAGTCTCTTCAATTTTTGTGGGTATGTTCATTATAAACTGTTGGTGCAAGTTGCATCAATGATGTTCTTCTTTAAGTGATTTAATGTTTGACAATACACTTAAGTTAGTGATATATTGAACAGACAAAGGGGAGCAAAGGAGAAGTAACCCAAGTTGAAGAAATGTCCTAGTTAACCTAGGTATTGAAACCCTAAGACCTAACGAAGGGCTGTTAGGCACCTAGCGAAGGGCTGCTAGGTATCGTAACCCTAAGACCTAGCGAAGGGCTGCTAGGTATCGTAACCCTAAGACCTAGCGAAGGGCTGCTAGGCACCTAGCGAAGGGCTGCTACGTATCAAAACCCTAAGACCTAGCGAAGGGCTGCTAGGCACCTAGCGAAGGGATGCTAGGCACCTTGCGAAGGGATGCTAGGCATAGAAGACCTAGTGAAGGGCTGCTAGGCACCTAGCGAAGGGATGCTAGGCATAGAAGACCTAGCGAAGGGCTGCTAGGCACCTAGCGAAGGGCTGCTAGGCACCTGGCGAAGGACTGCTAGGGAATGAAGTCTTGGTCCAAGGGACTGAGCAACTTAGCTGAGCGATGACTAAGGACAGGAGTAGAGACGGGTCAGGGTTTGGGCGTCTCGAGGTCCGGAAGTATCGGAAGCTAAGCAAAAGTCCACCCGAAGGACCGGGTGGCAACCGTCTCCTGAAAGGAGTAGGTGAAGGGCGAGTTCTCGGGGAGGGGAACTCGTGCCGGTTCGACCTAGGGTTTCATGCAAATCCGAAGTTCGAACCAAGTCCTTAAGGCTAACATCATATGTATCTATGCTTTATGTTTGTGTATCTTGCAGGTATCAAGAACCGGAGACAAAGCAGGTAAACCAGGCCAAAAAGTGCTCTTGCAGGCTCTAAGCAGGGCGCCCCCATCATTGGGGGCGCCCCCATGCAACCAGGGCGCCCCCAACAGTGGGGGCACCCCCAGACAGAGCTAAGAAGGGCAGTTTCGTGATGCAGTCAAAATAGGTGTCAACCGGGGCGCCCGGAGCATCCGGGGCGCCCGGGTCAACACTGTTTCGTTGCTGCGAGTCCGAAGCAGTGGATAAGCGCTGACTGGGTTCAAGATGGGAGCCCGGAAGATCCGGGGCACCCTGGTCAAAGCTGTTATCAGCTGCGGCGAGGTAGACGCAGGGATAAAGTTTGACCGAGTCTTCCGGGGCGCCCCTAGCGTCCAGGGCACCCCCAGGAGGCCTATATAAGGGGCTTCGACCCCTCTGCTTCAGACACGACTTCCAAGAACCATTCCAAACATTCTGACCGATGACAACGCGCTAGAAATAAGGCTCTACGACCGGGAGGCTCCAGGAGGAAGTGCGCGGCACTTCGGAGGTCCAGATCGGCCGAGTTTCAGATTCTTGTTGGTTTGCTTTTATTTAATTACCGTATTTAAGTTTCTATATTATTGCTTGTAATTCTGCACTGTAAGTCGGGTTTCTCCGCCTCCGGAAAGTCCGGGAAGGAGACCAATAGTGGGCGGGCTTTCCCATGCATAGGCCTTGGATGTACTGACCCTGGGGGGTCGAGAACCAAGTAAAAATCCGCTGTGTCACTGTCTTGCTTTGTTTTTTCGTTCTATTTATTTTCCGCTGCGCTACTAATATTCTAAGTCCAGAACGAAAGTTTTACGAAGAATTCTGAAAGATTTTTCACGGTCGATATTCACACCCCCCTCTATCGACGGCACCGGTCCTACAATTGGTATCAGAGCCGAGCCGCTCTTCACCGGACTAACCGCCGACGGAGCAACGACGCCAGGAGTTGAGGGCGAGCCCAGGGGTGAATCAGGTACATTTTTTTTAATGTCTAATTTTAAATTGCATATTATTTGTTTCACATGCAGGGAAAGAGGGCACTATAAAAATCAGTGCCCTACTCATAAAAATCGTTCATCACCGGCGGCAAAGGGGGCACCAGCGCCAGGAGTCCGGAGAGATAAAAGCCATATCAGATGCTTCAAGTGCGAAAAATTCGGACACTACAAAAACAAATGTCCGGCAAAGGTACGAAAAATTTATGTTCCAAAAATTTTACAAGTTCCTGCACTGTCATGTGATAAAGTAGTTAATTCTTCTGATAAAGTAGATTTACTGCATAATAAAATTAACTTTTTGCATGCTAAATTACAAAACGTGAATATGACCAAAATATCATAAATTTATTATTTAATTCAGAATATCAATTCAGAAATTAATAAAATTAATTCTGATAATTTATCTGATAAAATTAATCCTGATAATTTATCTGATAAAATTAATTCTGATAATTTATCTGATAAAATTAATTCCGATAAAATTAATTCTGATAATTTATCTGATAAAATTAATTCTGATAATTTATCTGATAAAATTAATTCTGATAATTTATCTGATAAAATTAATCCTGATAATTTTTCTGGTAAAATTAGTTCTGATAATTTTAATTCAGACAAAATTAATCCTAAGGATAAATCCGAATTCAAATTTGAATATCTTAAGGATAATTCAGAAATTAATTCTGAAAACCTCAAGATTAATTCAGAAATTAATTCTGAAAATCTTAAAGATAATCTAGAGATTAATGTTGAAAATATTGAAAATATATTTGAGGATAATTTTGAAGACAAAATTCTCCTAAATAATAATTTAATTATAGATAATATTAAAGATTATTACAAAACCTTAATTAGTGGCCCAAATTACTTCACCTACTATAAAGATATTGAAAGACCTAATCTTGAGGAGGATATAGAACTATCTAAGATAAAGGCCATAGTTAATAAAAATTAGAAAAATTCAAATAAATCAAAATTATTAGAAAAACTTGAAAAGAAAGATAAAAATGAAGAAGAAATTTTTGAAATAATGAAAATAATGAATTTAAACCCACAATTATTAATTAATCATTATAATCTTAATTAAATCCTAATTAAATTGGAATTAAATCTTAATTTAATCCTAATTAAATTAAAATTAAATCTTAATTTAATCCTAATTAAATTCGAATTAAATCTTAATTAAATTCAAATTAAATTAAATTTAAATTCAAATTAAATTCAAATTAAATTAAAATTCAAATTAATTAAATCTTAATTATTCAAATTAAATTCAAATTAAATTTAAATTCAAATTAAATTCAAATTAAATTTAAATTCAAATTAATTAAATCTTAATTATTCAAATTAAATTTAAATTAAATTAAATTTAAATTTAATTAATTTCAAATTACATTAAATTAAATTCAAATTAAATTCAAATTAAATTAAATTCAAATTAAATTAATTCAAATTCAAATTAAATTAAATTCAAATTCAAATTAAATTAAATTCTAATTAAATTAAATTTAAATTAAATTCAATTAAAATTTTAATTAAGTCAATTAAATCAATTTAATTCAAATAAAGCTAATTAATTCAAACTTCAATTAACTCAACTTCAAATCTTAAATAACTTAAACTCAAACTAAAATAAAATTTTACGCAAACTGTAACAATCAAAATTAATAACATTAAATATGTCAAAGTGGGTTGGCATATTCGCGGGTTCACACGACATGTATCAAATCGGGAATTTGATACATTTTTAGAAACTTAAATAAAATGCTTTGGACTTGTTTGACTCATGCATAATTGTCATGTCATGCATCTGCTACTTCTTTTTATATGACATGTCATACATATTTAAATTTTATGCATATATTAGAACGGCTATAGGAAAAAGAATAATTGAAACTTGATTAACCTAGTATTGGGTGGCGGTGAGATGATAGTACGTTAGGGAAGCCAATTCTAATAAGGTCAAGTATACTTGGTCTCTTTAGACTGGTGAAACTAGCCGAAGCTACCGATCCAAGATCCAAACTAGTTAGACCGGAATTTTTCAAAAAGTAATTTTAAAAATGAAATTTCATTAAAAGGCTTTGTCAAGGAAAGGGTTGATGATCCAATAAGGCTACGGCCAAAGAAGGCCTAGTGCCTCGCCAAGACCTGGAAGCCAATTTTTGAAATTCAAATTCAAGTTACTTCTTGTCAAATTCAAATCTAACACAAGCTTCAATGAAATCTTAGAATTAAAATAAATTAAAGAAAAATGATTCAAGCATCTCACAATACACTTATAAGGCAATCATGCTTGTTGTATTGATACATCTAAAATGGGTGAGATGTTAAGGACTAATAAATTGAAAAATGTTTTTCAAAATCATTAGAATATTTTTCTAAAAATATATTTTCAAAATAGTGTTTCAACATAATAATGTTTTTATGAAATTCATGCTTGTCTGATTGAATATACATATTATACGTTTCTCAAAAATTATATCTTTTCAAAAAATTGTTTGACTCACGTAATTAGACACAAGCCTCTTAGGACAACACTAAAGTTCCTTAAGGCACTTAGATAGAGTCAAACTGATAGGGGGAGTGATTTTTGTTTTTTTTTTTGGCTTTCGAAAACTACACTGTAAAAATTACTATTATTTGAAAATACCTTTCGAAAACTGAGCTTTAACTTGTTATCACTTGTGTTTTTCGAAAAAGGTTTATGTTGTAAAATTTATCTGTCTTGTTTGATTTTTATAAACCCTAAAGACACAGAGGAAGGTCCACCTCATAATCTACAAGGACTCCTAGGATGTGTCAACTTTAGGGGGAGTATAAATCAAACTTCTGAAACAATTTTGTTTAATTAATTGTTTTGAAATTATTAGATAATTTCTTTAATTTGAATCAACCCTTAAGACTTAGAGGAAGAGTACTTGTGGTCAACAAGCTTCCCAGGACTAGGTCAAGTTTAGGGGGAGATCAAATTAAAAGAATTATTGAATATTTCAAATGTTTTCATGCGCAGTATTTTCAAATCCTGTTGAAAACATAAGTATTCTTTCAAAATAGTATCAATTTTCAAAAAAAAAATACTATTATTTTCAAAAATTCATCTGGCTTTTTTTGATCAATTTGAAATAATATCTTGAGTTTGGAAAATCTTCCAGGACACTTAGGAAAATATCCTTGTAGTCAACAAGGTTTCCTATGATTGTGTCAGACTGAAAGATAAACCAAATCAAGTATTATGACTTTAAAAATTTATACATTTTTCAAAATATACTTACATCCTATTTTTTAAGTTATGTGAATTATGAAATTATTTTTATATTTACTTGAGTTTGAAAAATTTCCAGGACACTTAGGAAAATGTCCTTGTAGTCAACAATGTTTCCTAGGATTGTGTCAGACTGGAAAAGAAACCAAGTCAAGTAAAATAGTATATTTTCAAAATGCATAATACTTTTCAAAATTTTTCAAAGTCTCATCTTTTTCAAAATATAGTTAGTACTGGCAAAATATGTATAATATTTTTCAGAAAAACTTACATTTTTCAAAATATCTTTCAAAACTGCTCAATCTATTCTCTCAAAAGTACTTGCATGCTCCAAAGATCATTTTTTCAAAATATTTGTACCTTCAAAAATCCGGTATTTTCTCAAAAATATTGTCTATGTCTTATGAGTTCAAAATACTCAAGTAGTAGTTTTATGCTATGCTTTCAAAAATTTAGTAGTATTTTCAAAAAGAACCAAAGGTTTTCATTGTTGGTGCAAGTATTTTTGGTTTTTTTTTTATGTATGACAAAGGGGGAGAGGTGTGCTTAAGTTAGGAAATTTTTTTTCCAGGATCAAAAATATATTTTCAAAACTAAGGTCATTTTTTGGTTGATCCCAAGGATAGTTAGCCCCTTCAACCAATCTAACTTAAGTTATTGTCAAACATCAAAAAGGGGGAGATTGTTGGTGCAAGTTGCATCAATGATGTTCTTCTTTAAGTGTTTTAATGTTTGACAATACACTTAAGTCAGTGATATATTGAACAGACAAAGGGGAGCAAAGGAGAAGTAACCCAAGTTGATGAAATGTCCTAGTTAACCTAGGTATTGAAACCCTAAGACCTAACGAAGGGCTGTTGGCACCTAGCGAAGGGCTGCTAGGTATCGTAACCCTAAGACCTAGCGAAGGGCTGCTAGGCACCTAGCGAAGGGCTGCTAGGTATCGTAACCCTAAGACCTAGCGAAGGGCTGCTAGGTATCGAAACCCTAAGACCTAGCGAAGGGATGCTAGGCACCTAGCGAAGAGATGCTAGGCATAGAAGACCTAGCGAAGGGCTGCTAGGCACCTAGCGAAGGGCTGCTAGGCATAGAACACCTAGCGAAGGGCTGCTAGGCACCTGGCGAAGGACTGCTAGGGAATGAAGTCTTGGTCCAAGGGACTGAACAACTTAGCTGAGTGATGACTAAGGACAGGAGTAGAGACGGGTCAGGGTTTGGGCGTCTCGAGGTCCGGAAGTATCGGAAGCTAAGCAAAAGTCCACCCGAAGGACCGGGTGGCAACCGTCTCCTGACAGGAGTAGGTGAAGGGCGAGTTCTCGGGGAGGGGAACTCGTGCCGGTTCGACCTAGGATTTCGTGCAAATCCGAAGTCCGAACCAAGTCCTTAAGGCTAACATCATATGTATCTATGCTTTGTGTTTGTGTATCTTGCAGGTATCAAGAACCAGAGACAAAGCAGGTAATCCAGGCCAAAAAGTGCTCTTGCAGGCTCTAAGCAGGGCGCCCCCATGCAACCAGGGCGCCCCCAACAGTGGGGGTGCCCCCAGACAGAGCTAAGAAGGGCAGTTTCGTGATGCAGTCAAAATAGGTGTCAACCGGGGCGCCCGGTGCATCCGGGGCGCCCGGAGCATCCGGGGTGCCAGGGTCAACACTGTTTCGTTGCTGCGAGTTCGAAGCAGTGGATAAGCGCTGACTGGGTTCAAGATGGGCGCCCGAAAGATCCGGGGCGCCCTGGTCAAAGCTGTTATCAGCTGCGGCGAGGTAGACGCAGGGATAAAGTTTGACCGAGTCTTCCGGGGCGCCCCCAGCGTCCAGGGCGCCCCCAGGAGGCCTATATAAGGGGCTTCGACCCCTCTGCTTCATACACGACTTCTAAGAACCATTCCAAACATTCTGACCGACGACAACGTGCTAGAAACGAGGCTCTACGACCGGGAGGCTCCAGGAGGAAGTGCGCGGCACTTCGGAGGTCCAGATCGGCCGAGTTTCAGATTCTTGTTGGTTTGCTTTTATTTAATTATCGTATTTAAGTTTCTATATTATTGCTTGTAATTCTGCACTGTAAGTCAGGTTTCTCCGCCTCCGGAAAGTCCGGGAAGGAGACCAATAGTGGGCGGGCGTTCCCCTGCATAAGCCTTGGATGTACTGACCCTGGGGGGTCGGGAACCAAGTAAAAATCCGCTGTGTCACTGTCTTGCTTTGTTTTTTCGTTCTATTTATTTTCCGCTGCGCTACTAATATTCTAAGTCCAGAATGAAAGTTTTACGAAGAATTCTGAAAGATTTTTCACGGTCGATATTCACCCCCCCTCTATCGACGGCATCGGTCCTACATAAACTCTATAGGCCCTACTAGTTGTTGAATATCCTAAGAAGATTCCTGGGGTCAACTTAGACTGAAACTTACCTAGGTAGTCCTTGGTGTTCAAGATATGGACTTTGCACCCAAAGACCCTTAGGTAGTGTAGGTTAGGCAGTCTATGATAATATAATTCATAAGGTATTTTATTATGTCTTTTGTTAATTATGACCCTATTTTGGATATAGCAAGCCGTACTTATTGCTTCTGCCCAAAAATGGTTAGCTAGATTAAATTCATTGAGCATGGTCCTAGCGGCTTCTTGAAGGGTTCTTTTTTTTCTTTCTACTATCCCATTTTGTTGGGGGGTTCTAGGATAGGAAAATTCATGAATATATCCATTTATTTTACAGAATTCCTCAAACTTTGATTCTCAAACTCTCTCCCGTGATCACTCCTAAGTCTTTTGATTTTGGTATCATTTTGATTTTCAATTATTTTGCATAAGTCAATAAATAGGTTTAGGGTTTCATCTTTAGTTTTTAGGAATCAATAATAACTAAGCAGTATCGGTTCCCACTTAGTGACTTGGCTCCGTGTGAATCAAATAGGTCAAGGTGCAGGAGCTCAAGTGTGGTTTGAGTTAAATCTTAAATGGATGATGAGTTGTATTACATTCTTAGGTCCTAGCCATCACACCCAGTCTAGTGTTATCAACCACGTTAACCTTATAGGTTTTGTGAGACAGGTTTTAATAGAAATAAAGATTTTAATTTTAAAAAGCATGGTTAATTTAAAATTTTAATTAATTTTGAAAATTTTTATAAAGTTTAAGTTTATTGATTTTGAAAAGTGGTTGAATCTAAGATTAATTGAAATTTGTGTTAGATTCAAATTTACCAAGTAGTAAAGTGAATTTGATTTTTGATAATTGGCTTCCAGGTCTTGGCAAGGCACTAGGCCTTCTTTGGTCGTAGCCTTATTGGAGCATCAACTCTTTCCTTGACAAAGCCTTTTATTGAAAATTCACCTTCAAGTTACTTCTTGAGAAATTTTGGTCTAACTAGTTTGGGTCTTCGATCGGTAGTTTCGACTAGTTCCACCAGAATGGTTTCCCTAACGTACTATCATCTCACCTCCACCCAATACTATATTGTTCAAATTTCAACTAAATCATTTTGTCCTTAAACTAACCATTCCTAAATCTAAGCATGATAAAAAATAATCAATCAAGCATGCAGTTAAACAAAATCGTAATTAAAAAATTATCTAATTATGAATATGGTTTTTATATTGGCTCCCCCTGGACTATAGCCTCGATAATGGTTAGGCAAGATGTGAATCTTGTCCTTGGCGATCCAATACTGGTTTGGTCCAGCTTGTTTGTTTAAACAGAGCTTGGAGACCCATGCTTGGACTTAGGTTCTAGGCTGGTTCAATATAGCATAATAAGAACGTTGCCTAGACTTAGTTCGATACCCTAATCCAGATCGGTTAAGAACGGACTTCTGCTTTCCAAGGATCATGTCAAGACCCTTGGAACCCGAAGTGAATCGTTCTAAGGCCACTCTGAGCTCCTTGACTTGAGTTTTCAAGGAGGAATTCTCTTCCTCAAGCTTTTAAACTTGAGTGGAGTTTCCTTCTTGAATTTGCTCGGTCAAGGACCTCGAGTCGGCCTCCTCTTTCAGGCGTTTTACTTCCTATCGGAGGGACTCAACCCGGATTTTGGATTTTGCTAAGTTGCAAGACAAGAGATTAATTTAGATAGTTCATATTCAGAATAACCTCTTACCGTGATTTGTCCGTTCTCCGCGATTGTGAGCCTTCCGTCGTCTGGTTCCGATTCCGATCCGGTGTCGACGTCTTCTGATGCGGTTAGGGTGAGTAAATTTGCGTGCGGGACTTCTTCTTCTTTTCGGAAGAGGATTCATCCCAAGTGGCTTGGAGAGCCTTCTTTCTTTGCGCCTTCTTTGTATTCTTCATATTGGGGCACTCTGACTTGTAATGTCCCTTTTTGTTCCACTCGTAGCAGGTAATGTTGGGCTTGCTCTTCGAGCTTGTTGAAGGTTCTGATGGATCTTCCTTTCTTCGGCTTGCTTTCTTCTTGTTCGTTTGGTGCTTTAGCTCCTTGTAGTAGTCCCGAGCTAGCCAAACCAACTTGGGTCGATCCCCTTCACTATCTTCTGAATCTGAGTCTGAGTCAGACTCGGGTGCTGGTAGAGTCTTTTTCTTGGGGGCTCTTCCTTGAGGTTTTCCTGTAATGAAAGCAATACTCTTCTCGACCAAACTAGCGTTAGTCTGTTCATGCAGTTCTAATTCAGAGAAAAGTTCATCTAATTTAATTTTAGAAAGGTCCCTGGAAACCTTATAGGCATCTACCATGGATGCCTACAGTGTGTTCCTTGGGAATGCATTTAGTGTATACCTGATTAGGTCACGGTTCTCAACCTTGTGACCTATTGTATGCAGCCCATTCATCAGCTCCTGGATTCTGGCGTGGAGCTGTGCTGCTGATTCTCCTTCGTTCATCTTGATTGTGTAGAGTCTGTTCAGCAACAGATCTCTTTTGCTGATCCTCGTGTCGGAAGTGCCTTCATGCAGCTCGATCAGCTTGTTCCAAAGCTCTGTGGCGATGTTGAAGGGTCCCACCCGGTTCAGCTCCTCCTTGGCCAAACCACATTGCAAAGTCTGGGTTGCCTTTGCATCAGCCTCGATTATCTTCTTCAGCGAGGCGTCCCATTCAGTATAATATTGTGTCACTCCTTCTGTGTTCTTGGGAATTTCCAGCCCAGATTGAATGATTATCCACATGTCCACCTAAGTTTTCAGGTGGACTTCCATCCTGCTTTTCCAGTAGGAGAAATCTTCCCCACTAAAAAGAGGAGGTCTGGCAGTGCTGAATCCCTCTTGCATGGCCATTTGAATTTTAACTGTAAAATTAAAAACGCAAACTTGTTCCAAGACTGAGTCTTAGATTAATAGTGCGGGAGAAATTAAGAGTAACGAAAAAGATCGAGTAGTGTTGCACCAACCTCAATTACCGAGAAAGATTTGAAAAAAAAATTAAAAATTTTGTAAATCCGAAAAAACTTTCAAACTGGTGGTTGCACCAAGTTTGAGCCACCCGCTCTGATACCACTTGTTGGATCGGAGAAAATCGATAGAGGGGGGGTGAATATCGATCTTAAAATTTCGGATTAAAAGTTAGAGCGATTGCGCAGCGGAAAAATAAAATCAATGCTAACAAGTTTCTTTTACTTGGTTCAGAGCCTAGATCGACTCCTACTCCAAGGTCCACGGTCCTTGACCATTTACTTTAGGCAATTCTATAATTCGCACAATAAGTACAAGAATGAAATATGGAATTAAGTACAGTACTTTAACTAAATTTATACCGACGACGGGAAAATAAAGAAATCTGAGCCACGGGTCATCGTTGGCACTTGAGACGTGAGCACAGGGCATTTTGGAGCAGAGCGCTTGGAGAAAACTGTTGGAAGAAGTTGTGTTCGAAGCCTTGGGGGTGAACCCCCTTATATAGCAGTCACTGGGGCGCCTGTATCGAAGGGGGCGCGTGACACGTGGTGTTTCCTGCGTGAACTTCAATTTGCAGGCTCAGTCAGCGCTTATCCCCTTCAATGAGGCGCCTGAGCTGACTTGGTCCAGAGGCTTCATGGCAGTTTGCTTCGATAGTTTTGATTTTGCCTTGCACTGGGGTGCCCGTATCCATATGGGCGCCTAGCCCAGTGAGGCGCCTCACTCCATTGAGGTGCCTGAGCTGCAAAAACACCGTCCATTCATTTCCTGCAACCAAGGTTAGTTTCAAAACACAAGAAGCAAGTATATTAGACATTATTTACAGCCTAAGCTGTTTTGGTTCTAACTTTGGGTCTCCCAAATGGAACCCTAGGTCGAACCGACGCCTAATGTTCCCTCCTACGGGGAACGCGCCCTCACCTACTCCTCTCGGGAGAATTTACCTTTTTGCCAACCGGCTCCTCCGGTTGGACTTTTGCCCAATCCTCCGATCAGGTCTTCGTGCCCGGTCCACGACAAGGACTTCTTGCCCAACTTCCGGTCAGGTCTTCGGTGCCCTGCCCTTTGCTAGGACTTCTTGCCACTCCTCGACCAAGACTTCTTGCCCAGCCCTTTGCCAGAACTTCTTGCCCAGTCCTCGACCAAGACTTCTTGCCCAGCCCTTTGCCAGGACTCCTTGCCTAGTGTGCCTAGGACTTTCCTGCATACTTAGTAAGCTTGTTAGATCACAATAACACCTTAACTTCTGAACCCTTTGCCATTATCAAAACACAGGTTTGACTTTGGTGCTTCCGGCACCAACAATGATTTTGGTTATTGGAAGAGTCGAATAGAAGTTCACCTAAAGACTTAGGTGGACATGTGGATCATAATCCAAATCGGATTCGATCTCCCAAAAGACGAGCAAGGGACGGTATTAAGCTACGATAAATGGGATGCATCTGCAAAAAGATAATTGAGGCTGATGCAAAGGCGACGCAAACCCTCCAATGCGGACTCATGAAGGAGGAGCTTAACTGAGTTAGACCTTTTAGTAGCGCCAAGGAATTATGGACTAAGCTAATATAACTCCACGAAGGGACATCTGACACCAAGGTAAGCCGTCGTGATTTACTTTTAAATAAATTGTATAATCTAAAAATGCAGGATTGAGAAACCACTTCCTAACTGCACGCTCGGATACAAGAAATCATGAATGGGCTCCACATCATAAGGCACACAATTGAAAATAGAGATTTAATCAGGTATACACTTAACTCCTTCCCTAGAAACTCACTATGGGCATCTATGGTTGATGCTTACAAAGTTTCTGAGGATTTATCTAAGATAAAATTAGACAAATTATTTTCAGAATTTGAATTACATAAACAGTTTAATGGTGCACTTGCAGAGAAAGGTATTGCTTTATTTGCAGGAAAAATAAAAAAGAAGACACCAGAACCAGAACCAGATTTTGACTCGGAATCCGAAGAAGAAGAACTGGCGGAGATTGTCAACGTCATCCGGAAGTTGTTCAAAGCTCGGAAAGCCCAAAAGAAAAAGAAGATGGGACAGCTAAAGGATGATCCGACTGGACCAAAGAAAAGACAGAGCTCACCTAGTATGGGTGTGGAAAGAAGGGGTACTTCAAATCCAAATGCCTGAATACAATAGAGACGAAGAAGCAACGGAGGAAGAAGGTGTTGCAAGCAACCTAGGATGAGTCATCTTCGGAATTGGACGAGGATGAACCAATGCACTCCAACCTCCTCGCGTTAACAACCCAAGACGAGATTGGCGTCAACTCCGAATCAGAAGAAGAAACGGAGCACAGAATTGTCTCGCTGTCGGAAACTGGTCGACTCAAGGTAACGGGTTATACTGAATCGGATCTTTACGAACTTATTTCTTATCTTTCTCGCAAATTGGCTAAGTCTTATGACCAGGTTAAGTCTCTTCGAGAGGAGGTATAACTCTTTAAGGAAGAGACCAGCTCGAGTCCTTTGACTGAGCAGGTTCAGGTCGAAACCTCAACTCAAGTCCAAAACTTGAGGAAGAGAATTTCTCTCTGAAGGCTCAAGTCAAAGAACTCAGAGCAAACTTGGAACAGTTTACCCTGGGTTCCATGAATCTTGATCTGATTCTTGGAAAATAGAAATATGTTCTGAATCGATCCGGAATTGGATTTAAAACCAATTCGTGATATAGGTCTTATTATTCAGTAGCGAACCGCCCTATCACCCGAGTCTAGGCATGGGTCCCCAAATCAAGCTTGACTAATCAAGCAGGACCAAATCAGTATTGGGTCCCTAAGGTTCATATCTATTATTTAGATAGACAATATCGAGGATATGATCCAGGGGGAGCAAATAAAAGGGCTAATCATGTGGTTAGGTCGTTTTGATTGAATACCTTCTCTAATGATTGTTTACTTTTATTTTTTTTATTATCTTGCTTAGAATTAGAAATGGATAGTTAAGGACCAGATCTGATTGAAATTTACACAACCTAGTATTAGGGTGGGGCGAGCTGATAGTACGTTAGGAAAGTCGTCTAAGGAGTCAAATAGAAGAAGACGTCTTCTATTTGGTCTTCATAGTCCGGTGGAACTAGCCAAAGCTACCTCGCCACATCCTCAACTAGTTAGACTAAGATTTCTAAATGAGGAATTTAAAAATATTATTCTTTTATGCGGCTTTATCTAGGAAAGGGTTGTTGATCCAATAAGGCAAAGGCCAAAGAAGACTTCTGTGTCTCGCCAAGATCTGGAAGCCAAATATTGAAATATATCTTTAAATTACTAATTCTTAAATCTGAATCTAACTCAAATTTCAATCATATCTTAGATTTAACCTAACTTCAAGATAAAATTTAGATCATCTCACAAAACCGATAATGTTCCCTGTTTTGTCACTTAGAAATGGGTGAGATGATTATGATAAATAAAGTTAGACTAATCCTAATCTTTTCCAAAAATTTCTTTTCAATTTTTTTTAAAAAAATTCTTTTTCAAAATTCTGCCAAATCTTTTTAAAAAACTCTTTTTCAAATCTTTTTCAAAAATACATTTTCAAAACTCTTTTCAATCTAGCTAATCAGATCAAACTGGTTAGACTGAACTCTGTCTCACAAAATCAACCTTGGCTTAACATGCTTGATCACTTAGATGAGACAGACTAGGCAAGTGAACTTGAACAACCTATCCTATACTTCTACTAAACTGGATCCAAACTAAGTCACTTGATGTGTAGGAACATAAAGATTTGGACCAGTGGATGTTGGATAGTTGGGGTTCCAGACATATGATTGGAAACAAGTCAAAGTTCACCAAGCTAAAATTCAATGACCTAGGAACAATGACATTTGGCAACAACGCTACACTTAAGGTAATCGGGTCAGGTATCATTGAATTGAGCTCCAACTTTACTATTAAAAGGGTCCTTTTGGTTGATAATTTAAATTTAATTTACTTAGTATTAGTCAGCTCTGTGATACTAGATACTTAGTCACTTTTACCAACCAAGACTTCCTGATTAAGAACCTACAAGACCCAAGGATTATCCTGAATTGACTTAGGAAAAATAACGTCTATATCATAAACCTACCTATCTCACTTAAGTGTTATCTAAACTCAGGTATAAGAAACTAAACTTTGGCATAAGAGATTAGGACATGCCAATCTAAAGCTAATCTCCAGACTCAGCCAAAAAGGATTAGTCAAAGGCATACCCAAATTTAGGAATCTTGAAAATTCAACAAGGTAAATAAACTAAGTCTACCCACAAACTTACCCAGCCCGATCTGACCCAATCTATATTTGAGCTCCTACATTTGGACATATTTGATTCTCATGGAGCCAAGTCACTAAGTGGAAACTGTTGGTGCAGGCAGCACCTAAGTCGAACCTGGGTTTTGATAATGGCAAAAGGGTTCAAAAGTTAAAATGTTATTTTTATCTAATGTGTTCACTGAGTGTGCACAAAGATGTCCTGGCGAAGGGCTGCTGGGCACCTAGCGAAGGACTGCTAGGCATCGAAACCCTAAGACCTGGCGAAGGGCTGTCGGGCACCTGGCGAAGGGCTGCTAGGAGTCTAAGACCTGGCGAAGGGCTGCTAGGCACCTAGCGAAGGACTGCTTGGTACCGAAGACCTGGCGAAGGGCTGCTAGGCACCTGGCGAAGGACTGCTAGGCACCTGGCGAAGGACTGCTTGGTACCGAAGACCTGGCGAAGGGCTGCTAGGCACCTGACGAAGGACTGTTGGGCAAAAGTCCAACCGGAGGAGCCGGTTGGCAAAAAGTAAACTCTCCTTAGAGGAGTAGGTGAGGACGCGTTCCCCTTCGAGGGAACAGTAGGCGTCGGTTTGACCTAGGGTTCCATTTGGGAGACCCGAAGTCAGAACCAAGACAGCTACGGCTGTAAAAACTAACTAACATTCTTGCCATGTTTGTTGTGGAACTAACCTTGGATGCAGGGACAAAAGGAATTTGTTTCTGCAGCTCAGAACGCCTCAAAGGAGAGGGGCAGTAGCTGGGCTAGGCGCCCGGAAGGTCCCGGGCGCCCAAGGTCAAAGCCAAACGAACAGCTAAGCAAGAATCGCTTCGGAAGCTTACTGGGGCAGGCGCCCTCAAGGTCCCGGGCGCCCCGATGATCCCGGGCGCCCTGGATGTCTCGGGCGCCCTGGGTCCAAGCCAACAGTGATCGAAGCGAAATAAGTCGCGAAGCCAGCAGACCAAGTCAACCGGGGCGCCCTTAGTGTCCCGGGCGCCCCCGTCAGCTCCGAGGCCGATTCTGGAGGGATAAGCACTGACTGAGCTGCGGATGAGGTTTCTCGGATCCGTAGGCACGTGTCAGGTGCCCCCAGCGTCCAAAGCGCCCCCAGGAGCAGTATAAAAGGGGCTCGACCCCTAAGGCTTCGATATCACTTTTTCTAATGCCTCTACGCTCTTCGTTCAAGCGCTCTAATCCGGAAACCTCCGATCTCGAGATTCTAGCGTCAACGACGACCCTCTGCTCCGAAGTACGATCCACACCGGGCGTCGGTAACGAAGAGTATAATTTTCTTTATTACACTACTATTGTAACAATCTTTGTAAATCTTTGCGCCATTATAGAATGGCCCGCAGTAAACGGTCAAGGACCGTGGGCCTTGGAGTAGGAGCCGACCGTGACTCTGAACCAAGTAAAAGTACTTGTGTTCTTCTTGTGTGTTTGCTTTCATTTCCGCTGCGTAACTTCTCTCAATCTTATCCGAAACGTTTTCACGATATTCACCCCCCTATCGTGTTTACTCGATCCAACAAGTGGTATCAGAGCGGGGAAGCTCAAATTTGGTGCGACCACCAATTTGGGAGTATTTCAGATTTTTCTTCGAAATTTTTAATTTTTAATTTCTTTTTTCGATCGAATTTTTATCGTTAATCGAGGTTGGTGCAACACGACTCGATAATTTTTATTTTATATCTTCTTCCCGCACTACTAATCCAAGACCAAGTCTTGGGACAGTTTCTTTTAATTTTATTTCAGAAACATCTAAATGGCCATGCAAGAAGGGTTCAGTACAGTCAGACCACCACTCTTCATTGGGGAGGACTTCTCCTACTGGAAGAGTCGGATGGAAGTTCACCTGAAAACTCAGGTGGACATGTGGATAATTATCCAATCTGGACTGGAAATCCCGAAAAACGCTGAAGGAGTGCCACAATCTTACACCGAATGGGATACCGCACTGAAAAGAAAGATCGAGGCCGATGCTAAAGCGACTCAAACACTCCAATGCGGCCTAACCAAAGAAGAGCTGAACCGGGTGGGACCATTCATCAGTGCAAAGGAACTTTGGGGTAAGTTAATTGAGTTGCACGAAGGAACCTCCGACACCCGAATCAGCAAGAGGGACCTACTGCTAAACAAGTTGTACACAATTAAGATGAATGACAGCGAATCTGCAGCCCAGCTCCACGCCAGAATCCTAGAGCTGATGAACGATCTACATTCAATTGGTCACAAGGTAGAAAATCGTGACCGGATCAGGTACACTCTTAACGCATTCCCGAGAAACACTTTGTGGGCATCTATGGTAGATGCGTACAAAGTTTCAAGGGATCTCTCTAGAATCAAATTAGACGAGTTATTTTCTGAACTTGAATTACATGAGCAGACTAACTGCACCCTGGCCGAGAAAGACATTGCTTTTGTTGCAGGTAAAACTGGAAAGATGACCAAGAAGAAGCCTCAACCTGCACCTGAGTCAGACTCAGACTCAGACTCAGAAGACAGCGAAGGAAATCAACCCAAGCTGGTTCGGCTAGCCCGGGACTACTACAAGGAGCTGAAAAACCAGACCAACAGAAGGAAAGCCAACTGAAGAAAGGAAGAACCAGCTGATCCTTCAAATGAAAAGACCAAACCAAATGTGACTTGCTACGAATGCAAAAAGAAGGGTCACTACAAGACGGAATGCCCCAATCTGAAGGAGACGAAGAAGACAAGAAGGAAGAAAGCCCTTCAAGCAACATGGGACGAGTCTGTTGGTGCCCCGGTTGGTTTTGATGCGATCAACCAAGTTAGGTTAGGTCCTGTTAGTTTTAATCCCTCTGCTAAGTGTGCAGGAACTTAGGTACAGAGGAAGTCGAGCGTAAGACGCAGTGGACGAGAATGATTGCGCGGGGAAGTGAGCCGACGGGCTCAGTACAATCCGAGGGACGCGGAAGCTACGGAAGAGTACACCGGTGGAGCGAGAAGGACGTGCGCGGTGTCCGAGGAACGAGAAGCCGGGAGGAAGGACGCTCGAGGGGCGAAAGGCCGGAGTCGGGTTCGGGTGAGCCTAACTTCGGTTGGCCGGAAATCACCCAAAAGACGAAGAATCAAAAAGATAGTCCAAGCGCCCCAAAAGAAATGAAAAAGATATTTGGTGCCAAAGAGGATCGAACCCAAGCCCTCTACCAAACAAACTAACCCACTTACCAATTGGTATGAAGGGCGATGGCAATTAATTGTTGGCGCTATTGCTACTTATAGTTTACAACATCAATATGGAGATTCCCACAACATACTCGAGCGAGATAAAGTTTTAATTAAAATAATTAAAACTTAAAGGATAATGTTACATTATCCTTTAATCAAATCCAATGGATGCAGTTTAATCCCATCCAAGATCAACCATCCAGATTACATCCATGGATCAACGGCCAAGAGAAAGGTGATCAACAATCAACAATCCAGATTCATTCTCTTAGGCTATAAATAGACTTAGAGGTTTGCTTTAGAATTCATTCCTTCTGTAATTTCTTTAAGTCTAAGTGTGCTTCAGTTGTAAGGCTTCTCCGCCACAAAGAGATTTTCTGATTGAGCGTTAACCGTCTTGGAAACAACGACCAAGTTGCAACCAAGTTTTTCTTAAAGACGAGTGCCCTCTTATTTTATTTATTAACCGTCTATTCACCCCCCCTCTAGCCGGACCAACCCGATCCTTCAATTGGTATCAGAGACAGGTTGCCGCAGAAGGACTAACCGCCAACTGCAACAAATCTCAAGAAGATGGTTGGACCAGTGATATACCCGCCTAAGTTTGAGGGGGAGTTCACGGCATGGAAACGGAAGATGCAGGTATTTTTTGTTACTGATTATGAGTTATTAATTATTATGAAAAATGGCTATGCAGCTCCAAAAGATAATGAAGGAATGATCAAGGATCCTGACTCCTGGAATAAGAAGGAGCAAGTAGACACAGTTGCTAACGGAAAGGCAGAATTCCATCTGCTGACCGTCCACCCAGAGCAAGATGTCAACCGGATCGGTAAGTACGAATCGGCGAAGGAACTTTGGGAAAAGTTTCTCGAACTGCACGAAGGCACCTCGGAGGCAAAGCTGGCGCGACGAGATGTTCTTTGAAACCGACTAACAAATCTCCGGATAGAAAATGGAGAATCTGTGGTGAGATTGCATGCTAAGGTAAAAGAACTAATCACAAGCCTCGAAAATCTCGGAGAAACGGTGACCAACCGTGATGCACAAAGGTATGCGCTAAACGCATTTCCGAGAACCCCGGAATGGACCTCGATAATCGACGCATATTATATTTCAAAAGATTTAGAGGTAAGTACGTTAGAACAGTTATTTTCTATTCTAGAACTTCATGAATCTCGTTTTGTAGAAAAGAACAGAAAAGCAGACAACGTCGCACTGAACACAAGGAAGATCCAACTCGACGAAGAATCTTCAGCAGACGATGAAGAAACAGCACTAGCGGTAAGAAAGTTGTATAAATTCATTAATACTAATCGCTCTAAAAAGGTGCAGAGAAAGAAGAAACGTACGATCCGATGTTACAACTGCAACGAGGAGGGACACCTGAAAGATCAGTGCCCCAAACTCAAGAATCAGCCAAAGAAGAAAAAGGCACTGAAAGCTACCTGGGACGAGACTTCGTCAGATGAATCGGAAGCCGAAGAATTCGTTGGACTTGCACTGATGGCAAGTCACCAAGATGAAGATGAAGAAAGTACCTCGGAAGAAAGTAGCAACGAAGGGGAAATCCCTAACTTCGAAACTGACCCGGTAAGTGAGGTATGCTTACTTCCACCTGCTCGAATTTACTCTATACTAAAATCTATGCTAAAGTCGATGAATAAATTAGAAATAGCAAACTCTGAATTAAAAGAAAAATTAGTCACTCCATGCTCATCTGATCTATCTGACCAACTGAAAATAGAGAATGAAAATTTAAAAAATTTAGTAGAAAAATTAGAAAATGATATTGCATGTTTAAGAACTAAAAAGAATTTTTATCCTGAAAATCTGAATTGGTATGTTAAATATCACAGGGGTCAACTTAGAAAAGTGACCAAGAACTATATTCCTCCTAGATTTTTAATTAACCCTGTAGATAGGAACTTATTTTGGGTTCCAAAGTCTATTTTAAGTTGATTATTTTTCTTTCTATTACATATGCGCTTATTATCTGACATTTTTTTTATATTAGGAAATTTAGTTTGATTAATTGTTACTAAATAAAAATTGTATCTCTAACTTTTCCAAATGCCTAATCTTGTTGTCTATATACGAAGAATTTTTTTTCAGATTTTTTTAACACGTTTCGAATTTTCATGATTTTATGTTCAAAATTTGAATCTTAAATATTAAAAATAGAAAACAAAGTTATTTTCTCAGGTCTGATTTTTCCATGATTTAGATATAATTAAAAGAATTTAATAAAATTTTTATTCGAATATTTGAAGCAATTTTGAATTTTTAAATAGTTTTTCTTCAAAAATTCTATTCTGTTGGGTTTTAATTTATTTTTAGACTTGTTGATCGAATTTAAGATTAAAAATTTTTTTTACAACCCCATATACCTATCATCGTTGTATACAAAATATTTCAGATTTGTTAATTGATATTTCAATTTTCTACAAATATTTTACTAAAATCATATTTTTATTTAAAAAAATAGATAGAAGGATATTTTGACCAAATCCAAATTTTTAGAATCTTTACATCAGATGTTGAGTCTGTCAAATGTTTTTTTTAAATTTTATAAGTCAATTTTAGAATTTTAAAAATTAAATTTCGAATTACTAAATCAAAAGGTGTTTGATATTAATACTTTTCCGTTCCCTAGTTTCTTTCCCTATTTTTGCTGTGATCAAAGGGGGAGAGTAGCCTGAAGTTCAGGGGGAGATGATAGTTTTGCATGTCAAAATTTTTTCCCATGCTTAACTGCTTAATTTAGTTTTACTAAATTCCTTATTTTTTGGTTTATCCCTAACTAAACTTGGGTTGATGCACATCAAAAAGGGGGAGATTGTTGGTGCCCCAGTTGGTTTTGATGCGATCAACCAAGTTAGGTTAGGTCCTGTTAGTTTTAATCCCTCTGCTAAGTGTGCAGGAACTTAGGTACAGAGGAAGTCGAGCGTAAGACGCAGTGGACGAGAAGGATTGCGCGGAGAAGTGAGCCGACGGGCTCAGTACAATCCGAGGGACGCGGAAGCTGCGGAAGAGTACACCGGTGGAGCGAGAAGGACGTGCGCGTGTCGAGGA
>JAGFNQ010000751.1:671936-808027 GCA_024364735.1 Boesenbergia rotunda
CGTGACCACCTTCCATTATCGTCGAAAAATGAAGAACACTGAGAGAAGTTGAGACTTGAGATTTGAGAATAAGAGATTGAAAGAAGAGAAGATGTGTGTGAAAATGATGAAATGAACTCCCTGTTGGTGCCCCGGTTGGTTTTGATGCGATCAACCAAGTTAGGTTAGGTCCTGTTGGTTTTAATCCCTCTGCTAAGTGTGCAGGAACTTAGGTACGGAGGAAGTCGAGCGTAAGACGCAGTGGACGAGAAGGATTGCGCGGGGAAGTGAGCCGACGGGCTCAGTACAATCCAAGGGACGCGGAAGCTGCGAAAGAGTACACCGGTGGAGCGAGAAGGACGTGCGCGGTGTCCGAGGAACGAGAAGCCGGGAGGAAGGACGCTCGAGGGGCGAAAGGCCAGAGTCGGGTTCGGGTGAGCCTAACTTCGGTTGGCCGGAAATCACCCAGAAGACGAAGAATCAAAAAGATAGTCCAAGCGCCCAAAAGAAATGAAAAAGATATTTGGTGCCAAAGAGGATCGAACCCAAGCCCTCTACCAAACAAACAAACCCACTTACCAATTGGGATGAAGGGCAATGGCTATTAATTGTTGGCGCTATTGCTACTTATAGTTTACAACATCGATATAGAGATTCCCACAACATACTCAAGCGAGATAAAGTTTTAATTAAAATAATTAAAACTTAAAGGATAATGTTACATTATCCTTTAATCAAATCCAATGGATGCAGTTTAAACATCCAAGATCAACCATCCAGATTACATCCATGGATCAACGGCCAAGAGAAAAGTGATCAACAATCAACAATCCAGATTCATTCTCTTAAGCTATAAATAGACTTAGAGGTTTGCTTTAGAATTCAATTCTTTCTGTAATTTCTTTAAGTCTAAGTGTGCTTCAGTTGTAAGGCTTCTCCGCCACAAGGAGATTTTCTGATTGAGCGTTAATCGTCTTGGAAGCAACGACCAAGTTGCAACCTAGTTTTTCTTAAAGACGAGTGCCCTCTTGTTTTATTTCTTAACCGTCTATTCACCCCCCTCTAGCCGGACCAACCCGATCCAACAATTGGTATCAGAGCCAGGTTGTCGCAGAAGGACTAACCTCCAACTGCAGCAAATCTCAAGAAGATGGTTGGACTAGTGATATACCCGCCTAAGTTTGAGGGGGAGTTCACGGCATGGAAACGGAAGATGCAGGTATTTTTTGTTACTGATTATGAGTTATTAATTATTATGAAAAATGGCTATGCAGCTCCAAAAGATAATGAAGGAAAGATCAAGGATCCTGACTCCTGGAATAAGAAGGAGCAAGTAGACGCAGTTGCTAACGGAAAGGCAGAATTCCATCTGCTGACCGTCCTCCCAGAGCAAGATGTCAACCGGATCGGTAAGTACGAATCGGCGAAGGAACTTTGGGAAAAGTTTCTCGAACTGCACGAAGGCACCTCGGAGGCAAAGCTGGCGCGACGAGATGTTCTTCGAAACCGACTAACAAATCTCCGGATAGAAAATGGAGAATCTGTGGCGAGATTGCATGCTAAGGTAAAAGAACTAATCACAAGCCTTGAAAATCTCGGAGAAACGGTGACCAACCGCGATGCACAAAGGTATGCGCTAAACGCATTTCCGAGAACCCCGGAATGGACCTTGATAATCGACGCATATTATATTTCAAAAGATTTAGAGGTAAGTGCGTTAGAACAGTTATTTTCTATTCTAGAACTTTATGAATCTCGTTTTGTAGAAAAGAACAGAAAAGCAGACAACGTCGCACTGAACACAAGGAAGATCCAACTCGACGAAGAATCTTCAGCAGACGATGAAGAAACAGCACTAGCGGTAAGAAAGTTGTATAAATTCATTAATACTAATCGCTCTAAAAAGGTGCAGAGAAAGAAGAAACGTACGATCCGATGTTACAACTGCAACGAGGAGGGACACCTGAAAGATCAATGCCCCAAACTCAAGAATCAGCCAAAGAAGAAAAAGACACTGAAAGCTACCTGGGACGAGACTTCGTCAGATGAATCGGAAGCCGAAGAATTCGTTGGACTTGCACTGATGGCAAGTCACCAAGATGAAGATGAAGAAAGTACCTCGGAAGAAAGTAGCAACGAAGGGGAAATCCCTAACTTCGAAACTGACCCGGTAAGTGAGGTATGCTTACTTCCACCTGCTCGAATTTACTCTATACTAAAATCTATGCTAAAGTCGATCAATAAATTAGAAATAGCAAACTCTGAATGAAAAGAAAAATTAGTCACTCCATGCTCATCTGATCTATCTGACCAACTGAAAATAGAGAATGAAAATTTAAAAAATTTAGTAGAAAAATTAGAAAATGATATTGAATGTTTAAGAACTAAAAAGAATTTTTATCCTGAAAATCTGAATTGGTATGTTAAAAATCACAGGGGTCAACTTAGAAAAGTGACCAAGAACTATATTCCTCCTAGATTTTTAATTAACCCTGTAGATAGGAACTTATTTTGGGTTCCAAAGTCTATTTTAAGTTGATTATTTTTCTTTCTATTTCATATGCGCTTATTATCTGACATTTTTTTTATATTAGGAAATTTAGTTTTATTAATTGTTACTAAATAAAAATTGTATCTCTAACTTTTCCAAATGCATAATCTTGTTGTCTATATACGAAGAATTTTTTTTTAACACGTTTCGAATTTCATGATTTTATGTTCAAAATTCGAATCTTAAATATTAAAAATAGAAAACAAAGTTATTTTCTCAGATCTGATTTTTCCATGATTTAGATATAATTAAAAGAATTTAATAAAAATTTTATTCGAATATTTGAAGTAATTTTGAATTTTTAAATATTTTTTCTTCAAAAATTCTATTCTGTTGGGTTTTAATTTATTTTTAGACTTGTTGATCGAATTTAAGATTAAAAATTTTTTTTACAACCCCATATACCTATCATCGTTGTATACAAAATATTTCAGATTTGTTAATTAATATTTCAATTTTCTATAAATATTTTACTAAAATCAGATTTTTATTTAAAAAAAATCGATAGAAGGATATTTTGACCAGATCCAAATTTTTAGAATCTTTACATCAGATGTTGAGTCTGTCAAATGTTTTTTTTAAATCTTATAAGTCAATTTTAGAATTTTAAAAATTAAATTTCGAATTACTAAATCAAAAGGTATTTGATATTAATACTTTTCCTTTCCCTAGTTTCTTTCCCTATTTTTGCTGTGATCAAAGGGGGAGAGTAGCCTGAAGTTCAGGGGGAGATGATAGTTTTGTATGTCAAAATTTTTTCCCATGCTTAACTGCTTAATTTAGTTTTACTAAATTCCTTATTTTTTGGTTTATCCCTAACTAAACTTGGGTTGATGCACATCAAAAAGGGGGAGATTGTTGGTGCCCCGGTTGGTTTTGATGCGATCAACCAAGTTAGGTTAGGTCCTGTTGGTTTTAATCCCTCTGCTAAGTGTGCAGGAACTTAGGTACGGAGGAAGTCGAGCGTAAGACGCAGTGGACGAGAAGGATTGCGCGAGGAAGTGAGTCGACGGGCTCAGTACAATTCGAGGGACGCGGAAGCTGCGGAAGAGTACACCGGTGGAGCGAGAAGGACGTGCGCGGTGTCCGAGGAACGAGAAGCCGGGAGGAAGGACGCTCAAGGGGCGAAAGGCCGGAGTCGGGTTCGGGTGAGCCAAACTTCGGTTGGCCGGAAATCACCCAGAAGACGAAGAATCAAAAAGATAGTCCAAGCGCCCAAAAGAAATGAAAAAGATATTTGGTGCCAAAGAGGATCGAACCCAAGCCCTCTACCAAACAAACTAACCCACTTACCAATTGGGATGAAGGGCGGTGGCAATTAATTATTGGCGCTATTGCTACTTATAGTTTACAACATCGATATGGAGATTCCCACAACATACTCAAGCGAGATAAAGTTTTAATTAAAATAATTAAAACTTAAAGGATAATGTTACATTATCCTTTAATCAAATCCAATGGATGCAGTTTAATCCCATCCAATATCAACCATCCAGATTACATCCATGGATCAACGGCCAAGAGAAAAGTGATCAACAATCAACAATCCAGATTCATTCTCTTAGGCTATAAATAGACTTAGAGGTTTGCTTTAGAATTCAATTCTTTCTGTAATTTCTTTAAGTCTAAGTGTGCTTCAGTTGTAAGGCTTCTCCGCCACAAGGAGATTTTCTGATTGAGCGTTAACCGTCTTGGAAGCAACGACCAAGTTGCAACCAAGTTTTTCTTAAAGACGAGTGCCCTCTTGTTTTATTTCTTAACCGTCTATTCACCCCCCTCTAGCCGGACCAACCCGATCCAACACTCCCTATTTATAGAGTTTGGATCATAACGGTCACTAAATCATAGTCATTGATCAAAAAACGGTCAAATGATCTCAACCGTCGAAAAAAACCTTCCCAACGGCACAGAACCGGCGGTTCAGTGCCGTTGGAAACCGTCGGTTCCGGTTCGGCCCGGCGAACCGGATCAACAGACCACCCAGCCCGGCGAACCGGGTCAACAGGCCACCTTACCCGTTGACCCGGGCCGGTTCCAGGCCAGGTCCGAGCTGGACCCGGCCCGGGGTCGGGTCTACTGTTGTACAACCACTTCCTCCACGTAGGGGTTCATTGCCTTCTGAGAGTCGAGCTGACACCTCGAGGTCTTAAGAGGGGGCAGTCGTGCGAGTCTCGGCGGGGCCGCTCACCACTCTCTACGAGTCCCTTCTGAAGTTGTGTGTTCCTGATGCATAAGATGTTTTCTTGTATGCTCTTATAATCCCTTAGTGTAATGATAGGCGGCTGAAGACTGCCTGACAGTAGGTCGTGGCTTGTATACCTGGTCCCAGATTGAAGCTTTGACACACCGAGCCCTGAGAGCAGAGGTCGCAGCTAACCACGAATACCGGACGGGACTTATGCAAGCAGGGGTCAGCAAAACTCTCCGCGCGAAGGTGGAGCATTAGCTAGACACCTTGCGGGCTATGGAGTCCTCCCTCTAGAGTTCCCGGCACCGGGAACGTTTGGCGTCTGAGAGGGTTGTAGTCGTCACCAATGACCTGCTCTGGGTGACTTAGGAGCGGGATCAGCTTCAAGAGAGGGAGAGGAAGTTATTGGGTGATATCTGCCTTTTAGAGGCCTCGGTCGGGAGGTCGAGCGAATGTGTCAAGGACCAAGCGTGTCAGCTCGCCCAAAAGGAGTCTGACTTCCTGATGGCGGCTGATCGCTTGTCCGTCTTCGAGGAAGATCTGGCCCAAGCATGGTCAGAAGTGTGTACCATCTCAGGCAGGCTCAAGGAAGCTTTGGCAGACCAAGACAAAATGGCTGCAGAGATGGAGCAGCTAAAGCGTGCCAAGGAGGCTGCTGAGGCCGATGTGCACAACCTTCGGGCTGCTGAGGCTTCTCGTATGAAGGAGGTCGAGGCAGACTTCAAGGCTAAGTACCTGGAGTCGGATGAGTACGGCGACATCATTGTCGGCCAGGTAATGAAGCACTTGCAGCAGGACTTCTACGGGGCGATTGACCAGTTGAAGAAGGCCCACCTATTGTCTCCGGATGCTGACATGAGCTTCATGAGCATCGGCCGAGTTTGGAAAGAGCTCCCTCCCGAGGACAAAGAGTTGTAGGATTACGTGTTACCCGGGAGCTTAGCCCCGATGTACACATTTTGATTATAATGACAACATTTCTTTACCTTACTGTCACATGCATGCTTTTGCGTCTGGCTACCTGTGTCATTTGTCTTCGCATCAAGGGCTCAGAGAGTAGAGAGATCGGGGATTTTTGGGTTTAATCTTGGGTACGGATCTCCCCAAGCTAACCACGCAAGCCCAAATACTAGGCCCGCCTTTATTCCCCTGTGGGGCCCCTGTCGGCTCTTCTCTTTAGAGAGTGTTGGCGGCCTCTGAACCGTCATCTTTGCATCCCAAGTAATCCATTGAATTGACCCATAAAGGGTTGCGAGTTTCCAGGCGCGACGGAGGCATACCAATCGACCCGACGCTTCAGGGTGAGATCCATCACTACCCCTGCGTCGTGCCCGCATTAAATGCAAAGGGAGGCGGTGGTCACTATAAAAAGGGGGAGAAGGGTGAACCATCCTTCCCCATCTATTTCGCCTTCTTTCTCTTGATAGATTCCTTGGCGATATGTCAGTGCCCTCTCCCCTGCCCCTGTTTACGGCAGGGGTTGTCGGCATCGCCGGGGAGGATGGCATAGAGTTTCTCGTCGAAGGCATAGCAGAGGTGGAATCACATGTTTCACATTGTTCGCCAGGGAGCATAGCGGAGATGATGTTTGGGGTTTCGCTGGAGATCTTGGAGGAGGTGGGACCCTGGGTTTGGTCGAGGAGTCCAGAAGAGATCTCATGTGTTCCTTCGGGGAGCATAGCGGAGATGACATTAGTTGTTTCGCCCGAGAGCATCTCCTGATGGTTCATCTTCTGCCCCTCCCTGGGCGGCCATGTCTCCTGGCAGTTCATCCCTTGTCTGCCTCAAATGTCATCCCCTTCCGAACTGCTCGTTTCCCCGAGTTTTGGGCATCGGATGGTGTTTGCCAGGGATGGTGCAGTGTCATCACCCGAAGAGGAGTTGTAGATGTTGTTCCCCCTCCTTTTGAATTTTGTAGTCATCCTTGTCGTTAGATGCATATTTACAGTAAGAGGTACTTGGGGTCTTCGAACGAAGTCGTTACGTCCATGTGTTCCCCTAGTTGTTCTCATCTGTCAATAATTATAAGGATGAAGGACCGAGAGGTTTCTGCAGCGGTCGAAGATTCAAGGATTTCGACCATAACGAGCATAGATCCCCGCTCACCCGCTACTGGAAGACGGTTTCGAACCAAGCAACTCTGCAGGAGTGCTAGAGAAAAGCCCGAGTAGAGGAGTGATCTCCTGATTGTATCTTGGTATTCCTCTGAGGTGTTGGCATCCATGTATTTCCCATATAAATAAAGGAAAATATTTGTTTCCTTTGGTGTGCACATGCTTATATTAATATTCCAATGTCTCGCTTGCTCCTTTTTGTGGGGTAGATCGTGTTGACCTTACTTCCGTAGCTCCTAAGTATCTCGGGAACCCGCAGCATCGTGAGGCGTCTGGGTCTCGGCTACTTGGTCGGGCGTATGTAGCACCCAACCCAAGCTTAAGTACCTCGGGCATCCGCAGCACCGCGAGGTATTTAGGGTTTTGGTTACTTGGTCGGGCGTCCGTAGCACCCAGACCAAACCTAAGTACCTCGGGCATCCGTAGCACCACGAGGCATTAGGGTTTTGGTTACTTGGTCGAGAGTCCGTAGCACCCAGACCAAGCCTAAGTACCTCGGGTGTTGGACCTTGGTGGCTATAGAGGGGGGGTGTGAATAGCCAAACACAGAACTTTTGGCTTCTTTGAACTTTTCTTGTTTCTGCAATTAGGGTTAGAAGCGGAAGACAGAAACAGAAACAAGAACACAAACAGAAAACAGACATAACAAACGCTAACTCAAAGATGTACAAGGTTCGGGGATAACTTGCCCCTACTCCTTGGCGTGCCTGTGAGGTGGGTGATCCCTTGATCATCGGCAGATCAAGCCCCAGAACTCCGGATAGAATATCTTCTCCTTCTCGGTGGAGTAACCTCTCCACAAGCGTCTCAGTAGAATAACAGTTAAGCCCTCCAGACAACGAGAAGGAAAGCTTACACGGATACAACATAAGCGCTCAAGAATGAAGACTATACAGAGAGCTCAAACAACCCAGCAAAACTTCTCTCATTTTCTATCTGTTCTCCTCCGCTCCTCTGCTTCCCAGCTTCCTCTTAAGCTTCTGCTCACCATCGCCAGGCTCCATCAGCACCCACTGAACCACAGCCTGACCCACTAACTCCACTGAGCGCTCAGTCCACTGAAGACCTCTTCAGCTAAGCCTTCGGTCAGTCACCAACCGCACCAGAAGCCGTTGAAACCTGGAAACAGAATACAAACAAACCTGCCACGGTGAAAGTCGCCATTGACTCTTCTCCTTGGTTTATATCGTCTCTGCAACGTCTGCACACTCAACAGAAGCTTAGCAAAGCATATCAAAAGGAATCAGCAGAGTAACAGAAGAGATCAGAGTTATTCAGAGCGATCTGACAGCGTTTTCAAATTAAAGTTTAGATACTGATCGGTCACTCGGACTGATCAGTGAAGATCCTGATCGATCAGGCTCCTGCCTGATCGATACAGTGGCTCTGTGATCGGTCACACTGACCGATCAAGGATCAAGGATCGGTCACACTGACCGATCCATAAGCTTACTGGGATTTCTTCCAGTTCCCTCCAGCCAAAGGCCCTGATCGGTCACCTGACCGATCAGGTTGTGCCCTGATCGGTCTGGTGACCGATCAGGTCACTCCCTGACTGATCAGGAGCCATCCTGATGTGTTAGGATGCGGACAGACCGATCAGGTTGCTTACAGAGATCTTCTGAGATCTCTCTGATCGTTCACCAGAACGACCAGAAGCCAAACAGAAATATTCTGTCCTCTTTCTGATCGTTCACCAGAACGATCAGACGTCTTGGATCGATCACCAGACTGATCCACAAACAGGAGTTAGTGTCAACTCCCTAATCGGACTCCAGACCGATCCAGCTCCGACCAATTCAACCCTAAGTCCAGAGAACAGACTCCCTAGCCTTCTCTGACTCATGCTCAGTCCCCCGTACCAAGACTCCGTGCCCAACTTCACTCACCGGGACTTTATTCAACCTAGCTTCACTCACTAGGACCTGACTTCACTCACCAGGGTTTCGGTCACCTAGCTTCACTCGCTAGGACCCGGCTTCACTCACCGGGATTTCCTTCACCTAGCTTCACTCGCTAGGACCCGACTTTACTCATCGGGGTTTCCGTCACTTGGCTTCACTCACCAGGACCCCGCTTCACTCACCGGGGTTTTCGTCACCCAGCTTCACTCACCGGGACCCGGCTTCACTCACCGGGGTTTCCGTCACTCCGTGCCCAGTCCCCGACCAGGACTTAAGCCGAACTTGCTCAACCAAACTTAAATCGGTGTCAACACCAAAATAACAATCGGGTCAGACTGCATCAACATCGGGCATTCACAGCACCATGAGGCATTAGAGGGTGACACAACCTAAGTACCTCGGGCATTCGCATCACCACGAGGCATTAGGGTTTTGGTTACTTGGTTGGGAGTCCGTAGCACCCAGACCAAGCCTAAGTACCTCGGGCATCCGCAGCACCACGAGGCATTAGGGTTTTGGTTACTTGGTCGGGAGTCCATAGCACCCAGACCAAGCCTAAGTACCTCGGGCATCCGTAGCACCACGAGGCATTAGGGTTTTGGTTACTTGGTCGGGAGTTCGTAGCACCCATACCAAGCCTAAGTACCTCGGACATCCGCAGCACCATGAGGCATTAAGGTTTTGGTTACTTGGTCGGGAGTCCGTAGCACCCAGACCAAGCATAAGTATCTCGGGCATCCGCAACAGCACGAAGCATTAGGGTTTTGGTTACTTAGTCGGGAGTCCGTAGCACCCAGACCAAGCCTAAGCACCTCGGGCATCCGCAGCACCACGAGGCATTAGAGTTTTGGTTACTTGGTCAGGAGTCCGTAGCACCCAGACCAAGCCTAAGTACCTCGCGCATCCGCAGCACCACGAGGCATTAGGATTTTGGTTACTTGGTCGGGAGTTCGTAGCATCCAGACCAAGCCAAAGTACCTTGGGCATCCGCAGCACCACGAGGCATTAGGGTTTTGCTTGACGTACTGGCACTTGTGCGAGGGTATATTTCTTTATTTCATAAGTGCACTGCAAGGCAACAAGAACACAAGGGCAAGTACACAGTAGGCGACACACATCTCACCTGGGGTGACCCGATTGGAGACAGCTGTCCTATTCTAGCTTTGTGAGTCTTTCGTTCCCGTCCTTCTGTGCATGGCCGCCTCCTCTGGTTAGTCGTCCTGCACCCTTGGGTTCTTCCGGGACTCCGTTCTGACTTCCCCACTGTAGCATCGCTGAGACACCAGCTGGTCCCCTTTGACTTCAGTCACTCGGTCACCAATTGGGAATTTTATCTTCTGGTAGTAGACGGAGACCACCGTCTGAAAGACACTAAGCTCCGGGTGGCCCAGGATGGCGTTGTAGGATGAGGGAGCGCCCACGATTAAGAAGGGTGTCCTCCTGGTCCTCTCGAGCACGTCGCTACCCAACAATAGCGATAGGGTGATTTTCCCTATCGACTGTACTCGATACCCGGTGAAGCCGAATAGCGGAGTCGAGACCGACAGTAGTTCCTCCTCGTCGATCTGCATTTGGTCCAGCACAGCCTTGTACATGATGTTCACGGAACTTCCTGTATCCACAAAGATGCGCTTGACCTCATAGTTGGCGATGCGGGCGAGGATCACCAAGGCGTCCTCATGGGGAGCTTCCACCTCTTCCAAGTCTTCGGAGCCGAATGAGATCGTGGGGTCATGATCCTGGCTCCGGCTCGCCCCAATTGCATAGTTCTCCAGATATGGGTGTTGGATTTCCTGGCCCGATGGGAATCCCCCCCCCCCAGTGGGTCCCCCAGAGATAAATCCCACATGTCCAAAGGGCGGGCCGCGCGCAGGGGCCTTGCCCTTCCGGGGGTCTCTCTCCAAGGAGGGAGATCTACGAGGTGTTGGCCCCGACTCCTTCCCCTAGACCAAGATCGAGACCGGTTTCGTTTTCTCCCGATTGCCTCCGTCTGGGAGAAAAACTTCACCGAGGGAAGTTTCGGCGATACCTCATCTTCTTCCACTTCTTCTGAGGTTTGGGGTTTGCCTCTTCACTCAACTTTTCTTTAAGACGTGACACTCCTCGGCGGAGTGTGTCGTACTGCCATGCAAACCGCAATACTTCCTCAGTGGCTCCGGTTGCTCGATGCCCACTGTCTCGACCAGCTTTCGCTTGCCAGCCCACTGGTCCTTTGCTAAGTGAAGATCTTTTCCTCGGGTTGGGGCCGGGGGTTCCCTCCTCTCAGATCGAGTAATGACCTGAGGGGAGACTCCAGCTGGTTCCTTACAACGGGCGAATTGTACCTCCTCCACATTGACGTGTTTGATAGAGCACCCTAGTAAGTCGTCAAAGCTGGTGGGTGGCTTCTTCACTAGAGATCTGAAAAGAATCTCCTTCTGCCAGCCCCTGATTACAGGCACTGACGAGGATCTCCGACGTCGCTGTTGGCACATCCTGTGTCATCTGGTTGAACCGTTGGATGTAGTCCTTGAGCGGTTCGTTTGGTTTTTGTTTGAGAGCAAACAAGTTTAATATCGTCTTCTTATAGCGACGCGCTGCTGGCAAAGTGGTGGAGGAAAGCAGTCTTGAACTCCATGAATGAGTTGATAGAACCCGGGGGCAGCCTCTGGAACCAACGTTGGGGCGCTCCGGATAAGGTGTTCAAGAACACCCGACACTTTACCCCATCGGTGTACTGGTGGAGGAGCGCCGCATTTTCAAACTTCCAGACGTGATCCTCCGGGTCTGCCTTCCCATCGTATTCGTCTATCCCTGACCTGCGAAACTATTTCGGCATGGGGTCTTCCACAATTTTCGACGAGAAGGGAGTAGAAGAAGCCTTAGGAGAGGACTTAAGTTCCTCTCCCTTCCCCTGTCCACTTTCACTCCTCAGAGCGCTAGATGCTACCGAGTTGTCTTTCTCGATATCTCCGGGAGAGTCTCTCCGGGGGCCAGGGGCTGCTCCATCCCGTCGCCCCAATGGTGTGACGGATCTTCGCGAGTGCGAGATGGAAACTCTAGGGATCTCCTCTTGTGCAGGAGCTCCTCGCTGCGAGGCGGCTTGCTCGATTTGGTGTTGCTCGAGCGCTTCTTTGATGGCGTTGGCTACCAAGCGAACCAGTTCCTCCCTCGTCAGGACAATGGATTGTCCCTCTGGCCCTGCCATCGGTGCTCCTTCTGGTGCTTTACTGGTTTCCCAAAAACGGCGCCAAACTTGATCCGGAAGGAACGACGTCGACGGCTAGTCACCAGGGTCCAGCCCACGCGGATGCTGACATTAGGAGAGAAACTCTGCACCCTGCGAGATTAACACGAGCGTTAGGGAACACGCCGAAGGTTGTCCGGCGGAGCCCACTCCGATGCTCAAGTTAGTGCCTCGATGAAGAAGAAGAGTAGAAGGTAGGAAAATGTATGAGTAGTAGAGAATACGTAACCCCCTTTTACCCGAGGGGTTAGAATACCTTTTATACATGCGGCGGCTGCCTTCGTGCGCCCCCATGATTTGTGTCACGTCCCCTCATTCGTCGGTTACCAGATAACCTTAGAAATGGTCCACGCCGTCATCAAGTTCGGCCCGTTGCGACATTTAAGGATCATGATGGCTTCGCGATAGGGGGATGATTATCGGCAAATCCGAGAAAAGGGGGACTACTACTTGAGGTCGAATGCTTCTTGGGCTCCACTCCCCCGAGGTGATCTCGAGGTCTTCTGGCCTGGGAGGCCTCGGGCACTCCGCTTCCCCGAGGTGGTCTCGGGACCCGACTTTCGGGGGCAATGGCGGAGCCAGAAAGAATAATCTACCCGGGCTAAATTTTTTTTAAGACACTTGAACAAATAACAATTAGAAATTAATATTAAAATTATCGATCAAAAAAATTTTGATCGTCAATGCATTTTGTGAACCAAAATCCATACAATTCAAATTCATACAAAGTTTCAAGATAATCAACTAAAATTCAAAGTTTCAAAGGTGATACTTTAATTGCCGCTCTAGCTGTAATTTTCAATGGAAGAACTTTCACACCATCAACTTCTACGGAAAAATAGAAAAAAAAAATTAGCTTAGATAACTCACAAAGTAAAAAAAAAATCATTTTATGATCAATATATACATACACATGTTATGGAAGTTGTGCTCTACGATTTTTTAAAATATAATATTCATCAATTATAGAATCTGAATCAATTTGAAGTAAACTCTCTCTTAATGTAACGTAGATAATCATAAAATCTGTCGGCGAACAACAAGTGAGGAGGAAGACGAAACGCCACGGAGGAGCAATCAAGCCGGTGAACAACAAGTGAGGAGGAAGACGAAACGCCACGGAGGAGCAATCGCAGTCGACGGACGCAAGTCGGCGGACGCAGCCACGCAGGTGAGGAAGAAGATGAAACACTGGAAAAGAAAACTTGGTAGGCGAAGAGTGATGAAGGAATAAGAATATTAATTATCGATTTTTACTTATGTATCCTAAGTAAAAAAAAATAAAAAAACTAATAATATGAAGTGCCGTGCACAAGAAGAAATAAAATAAGAGAATAAAATAAAAAAAAGGAATACATAGCAATTAGCGTGCAAAATAAGGAAACGTAATAAAAGAGTAGATTTCGAAATAAATTTCGGCGTGGACGGTAGGGGCTAAATTTAAGATTGGGCTCCGGGCTAAATCAATATTCAATTGATAAAATTATAAAAAATAGAGACCATGTCTATGTTTGAAAAGAAAATTAACCCCGGGCTATAGCCCGGGTAAGATATCAATTGGCTCCGCCCTTGTTCAGGGGTGATTCCGGAAGGGGTTTTCTGATCTGATCCCCGGGGTGTGTTTACCGCAGGGGAGCCCGGAGGGTCCTCTCGAGAGGGTCTCGGGGCTCCGAAAGGGAGTCGCTCAGACTTGTTATATCTTGTCACTTAGCTTCTTCAGTCCACGTATCTGCCCTGAGGTATTCAAACTCATTAATATGAAAACGATAAATTATAAAGACTATTTCTCATATACTGTGACTAATGCGGAGGACAGGCATGACAATTCCTAGAACAATAAGTTTGAGTTATTGAATTTTAATTGTGGTAAATTGGTAAATTATGAGACAGAACAAACAAAGCTCAAGATTTTTATTTAAAACGTCGGTTTAACTTTTTTTAATTCTTTAAATTTTTAGTGATATTAGAATATACATATTTATTTTTTCATTTTAAAATTATATCTTGACTTTAATATATGGCTAATTGATATAGTAATTTAAAGGATAGTAAAATGAGTATTTTTAGTCTTGCAAGGATATTATTAATCTATAAAATCACTAAAAATATTTTAAAGGGCATTTTTAAAAATATTAAATTTAAAATATATTTAGATATTTTTTAATTTATATTTATGATAATCAATATAACAATAATTAATTGGATTAAGTTAACAAAATAAATTGGACATGGTAAATATATTTTGATGTGCTATAATATGTCATTTTTTTACCAAATTAATTCTGATAAGATACTATTATTGAGAATATTATATTGAGAGAAGCTGTAAGGATTTATATCTATTTTATTTATTTTTTAAAATTAGCATTTGATATCATGCTTACATTTAAATTCTAGAATTATCAATTCGATTTCTTGAAAATTTTATCGGCAATCAATTCAGCATTCTTTGATAAAAAAAATTTATTTATAATTCACAATATAAGTATCTCAAAACTATGTATCGTCCCAAGTTATATGCTATTTAATTAGATTATATAGGTCTCTATTGATAGACAGATGGTTAAAATAGGAGGGTTATCATCTTAAAATATTATAATTAAAATTTGACGAAGCTTAACACGTTAGTAATAATATCTGAGTTAATAAATTTTATGATTTATTTTTCTAGATTATTAATTTTCATAATTTAATTTTTTATATTACTCTAGAGATGACGTTGAAATGAAAGAATTATTTTTTTTGCCATTTTTATTACATCACATGGAATCGAATCCTTATCACTCCATTTGGAAAGTTTTTAAACAATGAAATTGAATTGAATTCCATCAAAAATTAAATTTTAGTGGGAATTGAATTCAATTCTTATGTTTAAAATGAGTCGGTAAACAATTCAATTCCTTTGTTTGGAATGAGTTTAAAATTAAATGAATTTGATTGTTTTTATTATTTTATCTTTCATTGATAGGTTAGAAATCAAATATTATATTTATGTAAGGATATTTTAGTATTTTATTTGTTAGAATTCAATTCCCATATTAAATCACATCTATTTGGAATGAAATTGAATTTTTAATTTTATTGAATTTTAATTCTCATGAAATTTAATTCCTTCATTTAAGTTATTTTCAAATTATGAAATTTTCCATGGGTTTTTAAACCAGGTGTATATTCCATTTCATCGGTTTTCAAATCGGGTGTATACGTTTTTGCATTTTAATTTTACATACACATCACAATTAGAAAGCTTAAACGGGAAACTGAAACACGTCGCCGATCGCCAGCCCATGTTTCCATCCTGATCCACTCTTAACTGACTTGTTTGCTAAGCACCCACTGTCACACACCTTCCTGTAATTGCATGAAACCTAAGTCTCACCCACACATAAGATCGCAACGAGAACCAGTGAGAATACGGGTGTGGTAGACTATACATAAGAGGGTGAAATTTTTGGATAAATAATTATAGAAAATGAGAAAATAAATAAATTTGCTAATTAAAATTTCCTTTTATTTATGTCTATCCAGCCACCTTATAACACCTCGTTCCTTTTCCCATTCCTTCTGCCCTTCCGATCGCGCGCTGTCTCCGTCCGTTTTCCGTAAGAGGAAAAGAAAAGGGAATTAGAAAGCGATGCTGGACTTTTGCAGGGCGGCGCTTACGTTTCTAAGACTCTCTGGTATTGATGTCGAAGATGGGCGGCGCAAAGATCCTCTCTGCCGATGCCGGAATATTCCCCACGAATATCTCGATGGGCTCCGAAGCGTCGTCGGGTATCTGGCGCAGCCGGCGAATGTGGTGATGCCCTCTGACTTTAGGAAGCCTCCGCGGGAGAGGGTGGACGCAGGCTCCCGCGGCCTCCACGACATCGTCTTCGACGAGGGGCTGCGCATATGCACGGAGGATCTTGGATCGGAGAGCGGCGACGGGTGGATGGAAGCGGAGGAGACCGAGGCGCCGGGACCGAGGAGCGGGACTCTACCATGGCGAGGGTTGAAGGAAGCTAGGAAGGAGCCACGGCCGCGGCCCCCGATCCCGCCGCCGCTTCCCTGGTTGGCTAACGGGCGGACTCGGTTTTTAAAAGCGGTGAGAGAAGGGGGGCGGATCCGGATGACAGAGGTCTTGATCGTGCCGCCGATGGAGGTCCTCCGCGCCACCCGCGAGGGTGGACGCCTCCGTTTGGATCTCGTAATCCTATCTGAAAGAGAAGGAAATAACTTCGCCGGCTGCAAACCGGTTGATGAAGTGCGAACCGGAGCGACAATAATCGCGGAGGAGGAAGAAGAAGATCGAGCAGATGGCGATGACGACGCAGAAGAAGATGCTGCGACGGAAAGGACTACAGAAGAAGTGGAGGCGGAGGTAAGATCGCCGACGGCGATGGTGGCGATACGGACGAGGAGCGGCGAGGAGCGGAGGTGCCAGGATATGGTGAACGGTTACGGCGTCCCGACGTGGGGGAATCACCGCACATTGATGACAGCGTGAACCGCGCAGGTGCGTAACAACGGCGTCGCACGTGCGTGTGGCGTCACTTTCTTGTTCTTTTTCACTGTTTCTGGAATAACGGTTCGGTTTTCCAAAAGGATCGACGCAGTTGCCAACATTCTTGTTAAGGGTTCGTAGAAGGTGAAACGTTATTGATTTTTTGCAGAAATATTCAGTTTTTATATCCCCAGATACCTTCAAATTGACAATCCCAATCTTCTTAATAGTGAATTCTTTCTTCACAAAAACATCAATTTTGGCAGCATTTCCTGGAAGCATAGCAATAGTTCTCTATGAGTTATGCCTGCCTTACAATTTTCACACTGCTGCATCTCAGTTCATCACTCAACAGCATGAATGGAAACCTGTGTCAAAATCTATAGACAAAAGAAAAACAGCATCACATATTAGTCCCCCAGATCCCTTTATTAGACGAAGAGGAGTCGATCTTTACAACTTTCTGTTGCCTCTGTTGGTGTCCATCATTGTTTGGATCAGTCTTGGATATTACAATGTCAACCTTCACAATGTGGTGGTCTGATGTCCCTTTTGACGAAAGGACACCATAAGAGCCAGGGACAAATTTGTAGGGTGAATTTGGTGATGCAAGGATGTAATCAACTCTTGTCCCATATTTACATGACCCTTGCACATCTTCAATTATAATTAGAGAACACAGTAGTTAGCTTATAAAATTACAAGAATTTGGTCTTGAGATCAGTATGTTTTTCTTTACCTTGGCCCTTGACCACAACGACAACAGCTTCACATTCCCCTGCAAAGTTCTTGGCATCCAAGTAATGTTTCCCTGTCAAATACTTCATCACCTCAACTTTTGGTGTTGGCTTCCCGATCTCTTCATAATACTACAGATACCAATTCAAACAACTTCAGATGGACTTTTGTAAGTTGATACATTCTTATTTACCTGTGCTACATCTGGTTCTAAATCACTGTTATTCACAAACTAACAGCTTTACCTTTACAATATCAGCCCATCTTTCTGCAGAGTAGTCTGTTTCATCAAGAGAATTGAGGCAACCAGCCAAAATGTGAGGCCCTTCAGTTGATCTTAGTATCGTATTTATTTGTTTCATTCTCCAATTCTCATCCAGGTGATCGAGATGGGTGCATAGGAAGTTTATATCTCCTGCTTTCGGGACCTCGATTGTGGCTTTCAGTACATTCCTATCACAAGACAAGTCAGCCTTACAAAATTTGTTTGGGTCATTTGAAATCTGTTTCCTTTCTATTGGAAAACTATAGCGAAATTTTCACTTTCAGAGTTTGAATATTATCAAAATACCACCGGATTTTTTTTTTTTGACGATCTTTACAATTTCAACATTGTTAAATGACTCACAAGATCTTTACAATTTCAACATTGTTAATTGACTGAGATCTGTTAACTGAAGAGGTAATTCTGATCATGTTTAAATTCCTTAAATTTTATAATATCGTTGAGTAGACTATCTAAAAATGCGAAGAGACAGAGCAAAGTCAACATGTTTTGTCATTATCATACTCTTGAGACAATCTAGTACATCTAGAAGTAAATTTTGGTCCAGACAGGGTGAGCTACTTGAAGTTAGTGACGTCAAGAATGTACTTACTGAATGACGTCAAGATGGGTTCCTTTTTCTTTCACAAAATTATTTCTGAAAATTTTAAAATAATTAACATTTTTTTTACATTTCTTCTTTAGAGAATTTTAATGTTATCATAAAGATTGGCTCAAGATTTGATCAGATTATGAAGGAGATGTTGGATTGCATCGCAATTTGATCTAAAGGGATTTGTACCAACAGAGAGAGCATCAAATCAATGGATGAAATTGCTAAGAAAGAAGGGGAAAACCCCCCTTTTGTAGAAGAAGATGGCATAGAGTACCTGAAATCTCTATCATCCAACATTTTCTGCACCTTCCACCGCTTGATCGGCCACTTGGAGAGTATGGCGTCGCCGTATTCCGGTGCCCAGCTCTCGGCGAACACATACTTCATCCCCAGTCCCTCGGCCAGTTCCGACAGCGGCCGCATCCCCCTCTCCTCCACCGCCTTCACGTTTTGCAGCCCAATTATGTCGGCCCCTACCTCCCTCAGCACGTCCAGTACACTCCTGTTGCTCCCACCGCCACGGAAGGAACTCGAACCGCCGGCGGGGCCATCGGAAGCAGGGGCCTTCCCTTTCCACGCGTGGCTGTGGCCCTCGCCCACGGCGGGATTCAGCTGCCGGGAGCTCAGCTTCTTGCTCCTCTCCATTGAAATCTCGTTGTCGGGGAGATTGATGGACACCCTCATCTTGGCCTTCGCCATGCTTGGCTGCTTCAGTATGCCCCGCGGCCGGTCGTTGGCCGACTTGCAGCGGAGGTCGAGCTCCTCCTGCAACGACGCCGGCACGACCGGCGCCATCGAGAACATGGCGGCGTTGAACGTGGCCAGCCGAATTGGAGCTAGCGTCGGCTCGGAGATGTCATGGCGGGACTGATGGGGTCGGCGGCGGCGGAGTGGCCACCGGAGGTTGGAGCAGAGACGGCGGAGCTTTAAAGTTGCCATTTTTAGCACGGAGACGAGGTGGTCGGGGCAGGGGAACGATGGTGGTCCTCTTCCTCTTCTTCTTCCTCTTCCTGTTCCTCTTCCTCCTCCCATCGATGACAACATGGGCGTTGAAGTATAGGATGAAGAAATCGAGAAGAGGAGCCGGATTTGCTCTGTTTGTTTCACAGTGTGCTTGTAGTTTGTTGGGGGAAATGGGATGCTTCACTCCAGAACGATAGAGAAATCATTAAGATAATTGGAGGTCACCAACTGCCCCAAAGGGGAGGGGGTCCCATTCTGGGCCCATCAGCACTGGCAGCTGGACAGATGGTGTTGAGGCCACTTTTCATTTGTTTTTTCCAAAGGCAGAAATCAATTGGCTGGCTCAACCACTCCAATAGCCTCCAACCTTGCAATGCATGCAGCCATGGAAATTGCAGTCAGGATCCTTCCTAACCTTCTCGTGCCCTTTGTATTTCTTTATTGCATTTACTCACAATCTTTGGATTAACTTCACACTCTCTTGCAGTGGAACACCTCATCGAAAGGGAGAGAGAGATGAATAACAATAAAAATGTCAAGGCATGCCTCAGCATAGTGGGATCAAAAACTGAGGTTGCAGATTGATTAGGGTTAGTTGTTAACTGGGTTTTAATATTGGAATACCTTGACGAATATGACAATCATGACACTCCAAAGCCATCATATCTGACAATAACAGAGAATCAACATTTCCTTTTCCTTTTCAAAATGCCCACAAACAACTACCGAAAAGAACAACCTAGAGAGAGAGAGAGAGAGAGAGAGAGAGAGAGAGAGGAGTGGAAAACAAAAGATGTAAAAGAAGGAGAAAAGGAGAAAGCCTGCAGAACAGTAGGAAAGGAGACAAGCAACGAAGTCAGTAACAACAGATCATCTCAATATCAGCAAAGTATCTAACAAGTAACGTTCAGAATCCATGTGTTTAGTTTTGATGGCTATAAGATTCCTGCTTACCCAATATCACTAAGGTTAGTTTTCTTATGCAGGTTTGAGATGTGGAGTATCATAAAACTCTCAGCAACATTCTGGCTATTTCTCATGTATAGAAAGTGAGGACCTAGTTTCAGATAATTGCATAAAACTTTGAAGGTTCGGAACTGATGGGATGTTCTTTAGTTAATGTTTTATAGAATTTATGCTTGGTGTGGCCCTACTGAAATGAAAGATTTTTGACGAAGCTAAACGCGTTTTCTTTTCGTGTTCCTCCCCTTTAATTTGTCACCTTTTGCTATCAAGTTTGGAAAGTGAAAGTATCAAAAAAGAAGCAGGGGCATCATGGTGGACCATTGTTTCATTGATGGAATACTTAAAGTCATTTGCAATCCCCATATCCAAGTAGTTCTTATGCTATGCACCTCTCAAGTTATTACTCTGAAAATGAACTTAAAATCTTTCAACCATGAAAAAAAAATCTAATCTCAGTTAATTAATCATATATTATCATAAGAATTTGGTTTGAGTTTGAGTACTTAATTCATGAATGACATCAGTGGTGAGAACATTGAGTGGTAAGTCTAGCTCAGCTTTGGGTTAGTCAGTAGAAGTTGGAGAAACATCAATTAGATATATAAAAATGCACAAGTTAAAGCGATTAGATATATTTAGGCTCTTGTAGTCAATGTACTTGTCTGTGGTTGTCAGATTTTCGTGGGCTGATTCCTACGATAATGTCAAAGGTATTAATGATCTTGTGAGGACTTAATTGTGGAATGGCATCAATGCCATAGAAAAACTTTTGTTTGCTTTTCTAAATTTATAAATGGATTATTACCTATCAGCTTATCAAACTTAAATATGATTCATTTCATTTACGATCGACTTATTTAATTCAATTTATTTTATATAATTAAAATATTACAATTTTTAAAAATTAAGAAATTTGCTAGAATGATTATACGAACTCTAATGCATTCTTTTTAAAATGCATTAAAATTTAGCCTTCATTACAAAATTGATGAATGATGTCAAATATCAATAAAATTTCTTGGGGTCTATTAAGGTGGACGTTACAATTTGATTGCCAACATCACCAACTCAAAATAGGTGTACAAGTTAGGAGGGAAGGAGACCCGCTAAGCCTCTAAAAAAATTAGCTCTTTTCGCTTATTCATTTTTGAGTCACCCATGACTAAGAACTCTTTAATGAGATAATGACGTCTGAGGTTGGAAAAATCTCGTTAATCATTTTTTCTTTAATAAAATAATGACGGTTTTATGTTGCCCAAACTCGATAAGGAAGGAAGATAGATAGTCAAGTCCGATAAGGATCTTTCAAGGGTATCGGGTTCAAGTCCAAGTACTAATTTACGAAAAGCCCAATTTTCATCGACTTAAAAAAATGATTAACGAAGTTGTTTTAACCTCGGGCGATCAGTCTGGCCCCATGGAAATTTTCCACCGACCGCTAGGGGTAAATCGGAAAGTGCTCGCGGTGGGCAGTCTAGAAGTCCAGCGTCTCAGGGATTGCGCCTCACGATTTTAATCCACTTAGTACTTGAGTTTGGAGAAATTTAGACTCTTTTTAACTGAGATTTTACACATTTCGACTAGTTCATACATTGCTGATATGAAAATGAAGACCCTAGCAAACCATTCCTTAAGGTAAAAAGAGTCATTCATCCTTCCTGCCAAAATGAAAAGGGTCTTGGAATAAAAGATGCGGTTTTAAAAAGAAGAAAAACTAAATGAAAGAGAGAGATGATAATCGATGATTCAAAGTAAATAAAACTAAACTAAAACAGACAAACAGAAGATACAAACAGGAGGAAGAACTCCTCAAGCAAGGACACTCCATAAAGTTGGATACAAAATCTATTCCAGAATTTAATACGAGGCAGGGTTGACTTTCTATTTAAGAAGGCCGGCGCATTGACTTTTGATATGAAGCTACTAACTGGGAATGAACTCTTTGATCTGCACGACGATGATTGTTATATCATCGGTCCGACAGTCTTTCTCTAACCACAACTTGTACGATTCAGCAGCAACCGCCGAGCACGCGTTCCTCGGATCCGCAAAACTAGAAACCTGGAAGGACAAGACATTTTCGTCTGATCAGAGAAGGGAAGATTTGTGAACAAAATTGTAGGAGTGCACAGGAATCCGCCATTACCATGTCGACTACAGCTTGATTGGAGAGGAACTCGAAAACCCCATCGCTGGCTATTACAAAGAACGCATGGTTCTCCGTGATGTTCACCACCTTCACCTCCGGCGCGGCGACCACGCCGATACTCTCTGCTATTGAATCCCCCACGCTCCTGGTGAAGGCCGTCCCCGGAAACGGCCGGTCATGCACCCACACCCTCGGCGGGTCGTCGTCCTCCTCGGCCCAGCACTCCACGTTCGGATCCTTCACGCCGTCTAGTTGATCGATCGTCAGCACCCGCGCGCCACACTGCTTCACCCTCTCGCACTCGTCCCGCCGGAACGGGGTCTGGTCGCTCGACAGCTCCTCTGCGACCATACGCTCATCTTTCCTGACTGCCGCCACCGCCCGGGAATCCCCCACGTTGGCCACGAACAGCGTGTCGCCACGCACCAGCACCGCGATCGCCGTCGTGCCGCTGAAACTGTCGTCGATCGCGCTCTCGCGCAGAGCGCGATTCGTGGCGGCGAAGGCCGAGTTAAAGGCTTCCACGGGGTTCTCCGGCAGGCGCGCATCGAAGGCTAGGAAGTCCGGGAGATTGTCGGCGACGAACTCGGAGCACTGCGCACCAAACTTGCCGTGGCCGTCGAAGACGCCGAAAAGGTGGAGGTCGGGGTCACCCTGCAGGCGTAGCTTCACGCAGAAGCTGTCCTGGTTGGTATTATCCGGCTCGTCGGGGTAGTAACCGCGCTGCGTGAGGGTGGAGAAGTACAAGCGGAGGCAGGCGGAAGGAACATCGGCGGCCCTAAGCGAAGCGCCGGTGAGAACGTGGGAAAGGCAGCGACCTCGGAGCTGCGAGGGGACGATTTCGTTAGCGCCGAAGGAGTCGTCGTCTGCGGCAGCGGTGCAGGAGGTGGAGGAGGCTTGACCGTGGCTGCAGCCGACGCAGCAAAGGCAGTCGAAACTGCAGCTAAAGCAGAAGCACTTCTTGAAGCGCCCAAAGCACTTCCCATGAACACAACCCATTGAACCTCAAATCTTATCTTTCAGAACATTACATATTTAATTACATCAAGAAGAAGACGAGAGTCTTCTCGTTGCAGAAAGAAGAGAGAAAGGAACAGAGGAAGCAGAGAAGAAAAGAATGAACATTGTACAAGTATTGAATCAACAAAAGATTAGGAGGGCAATAGACGATTTAGGGAGGAAGGAATCAGTAAGGATCAAGTTACTGATCGAGTGGAAACAGAAGCATGTGGGACAAAGATAAGCCTTCACGAAAGCCATGTTCAGGGTTCCGGTTGCTCCGCTGCATGCACAGAAGCAATGGGGGTGTGGGAACTTCAGATCGAAACTGACGTCGAATTAGGAAACAGAGACGTGAAAATAAAACTATGAGAAGTGATGAAGGGTGTGGAGTGAAGTGCTTGCTCGTGGGGGCCTAACTCGACCGAGAGAATGAAGGGGTTTGGTCGAGTTGGCCTAAGAAACTCGACCTATTTGATATGCTTGGTGATGATATTAGTGCATCTGATTTATGAGGAAAAGTTTACAGAACAAAAGTCAAAATTAAAAAAAAAAATAGATGAACAACCTCTAAAAAAAGGCTAACATATTGTAATATTAGAAGGAAAGATTTTTAATCAATCAAAATAAAATTGTGTTTCAAATTGCAATAATAGTTAACGAACACAGTGTAACAATCTACAGGCTGCTATTCCTTCTCATCCATCTAGGTAAGATTTGTTTAATTTCTTTTTTATTATATATTTCACGTATCTTCAAATTTTTATTTTCTTTTACACTTTCATATTGATTGAATATTGGATCTTGATTAATCAAAAGTATATTTAATCCAATAAAAATTATAGTAAAAAGAGTATTTCATAGCATGAATCTAAATATTATAGTAGAGAAATATTCAGAAGGACCAAATTAGTATGAAATATAAGTACAAATTATTCTAAAATCATAAGAGTTTAATTCGATCTTATATTTTTTTTAACGAAGACTTGAGGATATAATTGAAGAGATATAGCTTGGCCATTTCATTTGGTATAATTTTAATTTTTCATTGAAATATTATTAATTTATTATGTTATTCAAATTTTAAATAAATATAAAATGTATTTGTCGTTAAGTGAAGACTTTGCGATCATGTTAATGTTGGTTAAAGGGGAGTGAATAGCCCTGTAAAATAAGTTAGCAACTTTTCTTGATTTTGAACTTAGCATAGATGATAAATTAATTAAACAATTAATATAAACATAAGCAATAAAAACAACTCGAGACATAGGAATTATTTAGTTGCAACCAGGGAAATTGATAATCCAAGACAATGAAAAACACAATAAAGATTTACCTTCGTTGAAGCAGAGAAGTCTCATATCGACATTGGAAAGCTTACAAAAGATAGGAAAAATGAATTACAGTTATTGTTCTAAATTCCTAGCTTTAGGGGGGGTTTTATAACCCAACGATCGAAGTGACTGTTTGCTGATGTGGCACATAGGGTGCCTCAGTTGAGACCCAGGACGGTGTCAATGGATAGAGTTTTATCCACTATGCAAACGTTCACTTAAAAGTATTGTTCATTGAGGCACCTCAGTTTCAAACTAGGGTGTCCTCAATAACAACTAAGGCGCCTCAACTGCAATTTTGCGCAGTTTTAATTCTTGCACCCGAGGCGTCTTCAGACTTGAGGTGTCTCGGGTCTTCAAAACCAACTTTCAAGTTGATCTTTTTCGCTCTCGCTTGCTTTTGGTGATGCTCCGGCTTTCCGAAGTTGAGCTCACCCGAACCCAACTCAAACATTATTTCGAACAGACTTTCTCCTTAGCATCTCGTCTCTCAGACTCCGCGGACGTCCTTCTCATCCATCAGTGTATTCTTTCATAATCCTCGTCCATTTGATGCACCGAGTCCGTCGACTCCTTTCCCGTGTCATCATTCTCGTCCGGTGCGTCTTCCACTCGATTTTTTGCTCCTAATCTCATGCACACTTAGACATAAGAATCAAATACAATATGACCTAACTTGACTTGGTTGACCATATCAAATCAACCCGTGTTACTTATAATATTTCTCTTTTTGATGTGCATCTATCTGTATCCGAGTTAAGTTAGGCTAGAAAAAAATAAGAAATGAAATTGTTTACGAAAACAATAATTTTTTTTTTAATTTTACTACATAAATTTTTGCAATTCATCACAAGCATAAATTTGAAATAACCACTCTTAACTTAACTCCAATAAATCTCCTCATTTGATCACATCAAAAAATAGGGTTAAACAAAATAGCAAAAAGTTAAAAAAAACCTGAAAAATATTTTAATGGGTAGTCTAAAATTTGATCTAGTATTTCTAGACATTTTCGAAAAAGATTTTACTACTTAAACAAAATATCACAAATTTAAAAAAAAATTAAAATTACTTAAATTTTAAAAAAATGCTGAAAAATTTTGTTATCACTAAGATCTAGTTTTTCTGATCATAAAAAAATTACCATGAAACATATAATTGTCTTTTTCAAATATAATTATAGTTTAAAAAATAATAAATTTTTAGAGTAAATCTTCAAAAATAGTTTTCTTAGTTGCTGATTGTTCATAATATGTGTAATTTAAAAGAGAGTCTTCAAAAAAATTTTGTAAACATTTATCTTTGAGAAGTTTTTATATTTAAAATACATTTTTCAAAAATAAATTCATAAGAAATTATATATCGGTCATAAAATTATCAATTTTTTTGTGAAAGTGTTAAAATAGTAAATCTGACTCAATAAAAAATTTTCATAATAAAATAAATTTTCTATATTTGGAAATTTTTTATTTTAGAACTGAGAATTTTTTGAAAAATAATTTATAAAATTAGATTTCGAATTCAGAAAATCTTGCTAATTTCTTTCAATTGTCAGGATATAATGGAAAATTTCCAAAAGAAATAGATTTATTAAAAATAATCTTCAAAGTATTTTTAAAATTAAATATTTGATTTGCGATAAAAAATCATAAAAATTCGACTAACGGTTGAAAAACCACCAAATATTTTTTGTGAATATATATAATTTGTGTCTATTACAAAAAAAATTAAAAAATATATATTAGACAGTATACATGTGAGAAATAATTTTTCAAATTAAACAACACATGTAATTTTGTTTTTCCAAAAAAAATAAGCATTTTATTATTCATGACTAAATTATAGTATGCATAGAAATCTTTCAACAATTCAAAATAAATTTAGGGATCCAAAATAAGTCTCTACCTATTGGATTTATCAAAAATTTTGGTGGAATATAATATTTAGATATTTTTTTAATTTACCCCCTATAATTCCTCAAATACCAATTAAGTCCTCCAGTATATTTAATATTTTTCTTTGGGTTAGAAACATATGAACATATATGACTCTTTTTCAACCATTCTATTTATTATTTCAAATTTATATTTTCTAATTACAATTTATCATACAGTTCTAAAGAACATACATAGTTAACTTACTTTTCAAATTAACATTATCTCTTTTTAGTTTTAAGTTATTAGATTTTAACTTATACAAAGACTTAGTCATTAACTTAATACCTGAATATAGCTGATCAGGTGGTGGAAGATATACATCATTTACCATATTTGATTTGAAGTTAAATACTCCTCCTTCATTGCTGCTTCTTTCTAAATTATCTCTTCCTTCATCGATGCTCATCTTAGATGAACTTTCATCGTCTTCATTTTCTTGGTGACTTGCTATTAATACAAGTCTGGCGTAGGTCTCAATCTCAGACTTTGATAATGACTCATCTCATGTAGCATTCAGGTTCTTGTGCTTCGATCGTTTTAGCCCTTTATCTTTTTCCTTGTTGTTCGGTCTCGGGCAATTGCCCTTAATTTGCCCTTCTTCTTGACAGTTATAGCATTAGATTTTTCTTTTTCTTGAAATATGCTTCATGGCCTGTATTTTATTAAACTAGTTAGTTTTAAAAATTTTATTTAATTTCCTTACCACATATGTCGTTTCCTCTTCGTCAGAAGATTCTGCATTTCCGAACTCCTAGTTCATTCCTTTTCTTTGTCTTGCACATCTAGACTCATGTAATTCCAAAGTTGAAAATAGATTCTCTAACGTACTTGCTAGTAGGAATCCTAGAGCCAATTATATGATAATTGACTAGGGACTTTTTGTATCATATGTTAGTAGGAGCCCTAGAGTCAATTATGTAATGATTGACTAGGGGCATTTTGTATCATATTCTATAATTAATAAAGGCATGTTTGGTTATTATACTTACTTTGTATTCTGTGCCGAATGACTAAGTATAATAATGTCCTTGTGCAGTAGGTTATTATCTACATTATATCGATTGGTTGAATCGATAGTGAGATAATGTAGAGAACACTACACTAAATTATTCCTAGTCAAGCATTAATATTCAGGGACAATATTAACGCATGGAGACTAGCATGTAGGTCAACTGATGACTTGAGCTCACAAGTTATGGATATGTGATATCAAGTTGACACATGAGTATACATTGGAGAATGTGTACTGAATGACCCGCCATGAGAAAGTTTATAGATTGTCATATGAGTGTCATAGACTTTCTCATGTGACTATTGGTAAGAATAGTCCTTAGACCTGAAGTCACTACGATTCCCTACATAAGGATGGACTTTGGTATCGTCAAACGTCACCCGTAACAGGGTGGACTATAAAGGCGATCACTGGGTATGTAATGAATTATGCGGAGGGATGTGAGTGATGTAGATGGGATCTATCCCTCCCATATGACGGGAGTGATATCTGTGGGCCCCTTGATCGAGTAGGACTACTGAAACGCTTGGCCATGCTCAAATGAGTCAATATGAGATATTGAGCTCATTTGTTTGAGTGAGTCTACTCGGGGATCAAGAAACACATAGATTGATTGAGGATGACACGGTCTATGCCTCATTGGTCAATCTAGATATCAAGGATAGAAGGACAAGGTCATACATTATCATAGTCACGGAGGTTTAGTCGAATCTCGACTTTTCTTGTTACTTGGGTAGCAATGATGCATTACTAGATGCCGCTCATTGCTTATGTGTCTAAAGGGTTTAGGCGCATTACCAACGTCGCGAGAACCTATTGAGTCACACACTAAGGACATGATGCTTCGGGAGCCCGAGTTGGGAACTCGGGAGACCTGAGCCCGAGTGGGAACTTGGGAGGTCAGTTAGCGAGCCCGAGTTAGGAACTCGGGAAGTCCGAGCCCGAGTTGGGAACTCGGGAAGTCCGAGCCTGAGTTGGGAACTCGGGAAGTCAGATCGGGAGATCGGCACTCGGCAGACTGAGTCGGAGCTCGGCAGACTGGGTCGGAGCTCGGCAGACTGGGTCGACACTTAGCAGACTGAGTCGAAGCTCGGCAGACGGGTCGGAGCTCAGCAGACGGGTTGGAGCTCGGCAGACTGGGTCGACACTTAGCAGACTGAGTCGGAGCTCGGCAGACTGGGTTGGAGCTCGGCAGACTGGGTCGACGCTCGGCAGACTGAGTCGGAGCTCGGCAGACTCAGAGCTCGGCAGACTGGGTTGGGAGCTCGGCACTCGGCAGGCTTGGTCGGGAGACCGGTCAGAAGCCCGAGGGGCCCGGTCGGGATTAAAGGGAGATTCATTAAAGTGTTTAATGAAGGGAAAAGAAAAGATTCGTTTCTTGCATGGGAAATGATAAAGAGTCACATGAAAAGATGTGCTCTTTATTGGGAAGCCAAAGAGACACAAACCTTTTCATATTCATGGGATGAGTATAAAAGAGGATCTTGTGACTTTGGATGAGGTCTTCTTCTTCTCCACTCCTGCTTCCCTTTCTTCTTCCCTCCCTCATCTTCCTCTTTTGGCCGAAACCCTATTGTAGGGTTCTTGGTGTTCTACTAGCTACCTCAAGTTGCTAGCACAACTAAGGTAGCTCTCCCGAAGTTGAGAGATTGTGTCCGTGTGGATACGAATAGAGGCATGGACACTTGAACGTGCAAGAGATCCGGCACACCTTGGACGAGCGGGATAAGCAAAGGGTACGCTCCAAAGGTATATCTTCTTTAGAAGTAGATGTAGATCAACTTTGTACGAGTTTTTCTTTCTCATGGATCGCTTGTGGGTTCTTGTTTCCGCTGCATTTTTATGATTTTGTGCCGGGAGAACCCAACATCATATTCTATCATTAATAAAGGCATATTTGGTTATTATATTTACTTTATACTTGTGTCAAATAACTAAGTATAATAATGTCCTTGGTAGTAGGTTCTTATCTACATCATATCGATTGGTTGAATCGATAGTGAGATAATGTAGAGAACACTACACTAAACCATTCCTAGTCAAACATTAATATTCAAGGACAATATTAATATATGGAGACTAGCATGTAGGTCAATTAATGACTTGAGCTCACAAGTCATGGATATGAGATATCAAGTTGATACATGGGTATACATTAGAGAATGTGTACTGAATTGACCCGCCATGAGAAAGTTTCATAGATTGTCATATGAGTATCATAAACTTTCTCATGTGACTATTAGTATGAATAGTCCTTAGACCTGAAGTCACTACGGTTCCCTACATAAGGAGTTGTGTACTTTGGTATCGTCAAACGTCACCTGTAACAGGGTGGACTATAAAGGTGATCACTGGGTATGTAATGAATTATGCGGAGTGATGTGAGTGATGTAGATGGGATCTATCCCTCTCATATGACGGGAGTAATATCTGTGGGCCCCTTGATCGAGTAGGACTACCAAAACGCATGGTCATGCTCAAATGAGTCAATATGAGATATTGAGCTCATTTGTTTGAGTGAGTCTACTCGGGGATCAATAAACACAAAGATTAATTGAGGATGACACGGTATATCCCTCATTGGTCAATTTAGATATAAAGGATAGAAGGACAAGGTCATACATTATCATAGTCACGGAGGTTAAGTCGGATCTCGACTTTTCTTGTTACTTGGGTAGCAATGATGCATTGCTAGATACCGCTCATTGCTTATGTGTCTAAAGCAGTTTAGACACATTGCCAACGTTACGAGAACCTATTGGGTCACACACTAAGGACACGATGCTTCGGAGAGCTCGAGAGATCTGGTCGGGAGCTCGGGAGACTTAGTCGGAAGCTCAGGAGACTTAGTCAGGAGCTTGGGAGACTGAGTCGGTAGCTCGGGAGGCCTGGTCGGGAACTCATGAGATATTGTTTAATGAATTAATAATAAAGGAAAAGGAAAAGTCTCTCTTCATTGAATGGAGAGAAGTTGAAAAGTCACATGAGAAGATGTGCTCTTTATTGGCATTAATGAAGGGAAGCTAAAGGGACAAAACCCTCTTCATATTCATGAGATGAGTATAAAAGAGGGTCTTGTCATTTGGATGAGAAGGTTTTTTTTCCCTCTTCCCTTCCTATCTTCTTCCTCTTCTCCCTCTGGGTCGAAACCCTTTCTGGGGTTCTTGGTGCTTTTGTGAACTACCTCAAGTTGCTAGCACAACTAAGATAGTTCTTCTCCGAAGTAGAGAGATTGTGTCTGTGTGGATACACATAGAGGCACGAACGCTTGAACGTGCAAGAGATCCGACGCGCCTTGGGCGAGCGGGATAAACGAAAGGGCACGCATCAAAGGTATATCTATGAGATAAGTAGTTGTAGATCGGCTTTGTACGAGTTTTTCTTTTGCATGGATCGCTCGAGGGATCTTGTTTCCGCTGCGGTTTTGTGTTTATGTCGCCGGGAGATCCCTACAGTACTTACCTCGAGGTCCTTGGAAATGTAGTAGAAATCTACTACTGAGATCCATTCCAGTGTTCTCGAAAATACGTTTAATGTATATCTTAGTGAATCTCGGTTTGTTACCATTTCTCTAAGATTCATGAGTCCGATGATCAGCTCTTTAATCTTTACGTATACTTGGGTCACTGTTTCTCCTTTTATTAGGAGATTTGTTAGCTAATCCCGGAGCAGGTCTTGTCTCGCTACTTAGCTTTTGAGTTTCCTTCGTGCAGTTCTAGGAACTTTTCCCAGAACTCTTTTGCTGATTCGTAGGCTGCGGTTAGTCCTCCTAAAGTAGTTGGGCTCTGATACCACTTGTAGAATTGCGTTAAGGTTGGCTAGGGGCGGATGAATAGCCCTACAAAACAAGTTAGCAACTTCTCTTGCTTTTTGAACTTAGCAAGGTTAACAAATTAATTAAACAATTAATATAAATATAAAACAACAAAAATTAAGTAAGAGACTAGGAATTAATTATTTGTAACTAGGGAGGTTGCTAATCCAAGACAATGAAAAACGTAATAAAGATTCTCTTTCGTTGAAGGCAAAGAAACCTCTTACAACATTGGAAAGTTTACAAAAGAGTAGAAAAAATGAATTACAATTAATGTTCTAAATTCCTAGCTCTAGAGGACTTTTTATAACCTAACAATTGAAGTGATTGTTTATTGATGTGACACTTAGGGCACCTCAGTTGATTCCCAGGGCATCTTCAATGGATAGGGTTTTATCCACTGTAAATGTTCACTTAATAGTACTATTCATTGAGCCACCCAAGGCGTAACAACTAAGGCTTTTCAACTGCAATTTGTGCAACTTTAATTCTTGCACCCAAGGCACCCTCAAACAGACCTGAGGCATCTCAGGTCTTCAAGATCAACTTTCAAGTTGATCTTTTTCGCTCTAGCTTGCTTGAGTGATGCTCAAATTGTCTGAAGTTGAGCTCACCTGAACCTAACTCTGACCTTCTCCTCGAACGAACTTCCTCTTCGATTTCTTATCCCTCGGACACCGCACATGCCCTTATACTCCTCCGCAACTCATCATCCCTTGGATACACGAAGCTCGTCGACTCCCTTCTTGTGTCATCCTTCTCGTCTGTTGCGTCTTCCGCTCCTAAGCCCTTGTACATTTAGACATAAAGATCAAATACAATAGAACCTAACTTTAGAGTTGACTATATAAAACCAACCTGGAACACTTACAAAGACTACTATTAGGTGGATTGATACTTTGCAATGTTCTTGTTCAGTTTTTTGAATTATTTTTATTAACTTTTTATTTCCATTGTTTTATTTCACTAATACAAATATATGATTAACCAGGTAACAGTTAAATTTGGGATAACCAACCCAGATATACGGAAGTTTCCCACCGGCCACTATGATAAATCGAGGAAGTACACATAGAGGTCTATTCTAATAGACCGGCCGTTATGGTAAATCGAGAAAGTACACATAGAGACCTATTCTAATAGCTAGCATTCTCAAGCCCACTATCTATTAAGGAGAAAAAATCTCAATAATACACTGTAATTAAGTCTCGAATTTTAGATCCCTGATCTATCTGAGGATCTTACTATAACACATTGCTTCTCAGGACTTCACTAATACAAATATATGCATTGTATTTATAGGCGATAGGTACGTAAATTTTGATTATAATATGATGGTTATGATCTAACTAATTGAGTTTTTATTTCACTTTGTTAGTTTTAAAATTTAATATTTTGAGTGTATTGTATAGTTAGTTTTGGATATAAATGACTTATGATTAGTATTGTATTTATAAATTTGATTCGAAGATTAAAAATTTCTATTAACACTTTAAATTGTATTTTGTATTTTTTTTTATTCTAAATGGAGGATGCACCGTGATATGTATAATTTTTGAATTCAGGTTATATATTCTAAATAAATATTAGTGACTTTTTTTAAAATATTTATAAATTAGTATAAATGATAATTATTAATGTCATTATAGATTATTTATGATGATATTTTAAAATGATATTACAAATTATTATTACCGATAACTTTACTATCCTTACAAAAAAATTCATGAGACTCTTCTGGAGGTCAAAATAAATCAGTTTACGTGACATTTAAAATTATCCTTGTTATGATAATAAGGAGGCATATATAAATGCCTTTAAAAATATGATTTTTATTAATATTTTTATACCGTGGGTGTATCTCTATATTGTATCATTTTTTAAATTAGTATTGATATTGTATGACGACGTTATAAAAAAGGAGTATCTATGACAATATCACTTTATAGGGCATATTTCAATAATGTCACAAAAACTTAAATGTCATAAAAAATACATTATAAAAATATTTATGTGCATCCTTATTTATCATTATTCCGGTAGTGGATCACCCTAGAGTAGACATTGCAGGTAAGTTATTAATGCGTACGATACTACTGCCTATCCTTGTAAATCACCAATGGCATATCCCACTAAATTCATGGCACTAAAGATCTATATCAAAATCCATAAGATCGATATCTTCAGGCCACCGTTCATCAAATCACAATCAACTTAGATTTTTAGGCTACGTTTCATAAAGATAATATAATCACGTCTATAATATAATCAAGTTTATAATATAATGTAATTAATATTATGTTACTATATTTGATAACGAGTTGTATGTAATCTTTGATAACCATTATGACTGCGTTTGGTGAGAGGTAATTCATCCTGTAATGTAATCAAAGATTGGCGGCTGACGATCGACAACGACAACCGACGACCACGGTTAGCGACCGCCGACCACCGACCGCCGCTGGCCGGCCAGTGAGGCCATGGCCGCAGAGGGTTCTGCCGATAGGTTTCAGGAATAGAGGGTAGGGAATGTAATGGATTACATGTTTTTAGTTTTGTAATTGAGATTACAAATCTTGAACTACTTTTGTAATTGAGATTCCATTACATTACAATTTTAAAATTATTCCAAACAAAAGAATCTATGGCTTTTTATCAAAGGGCGTACCTAAAAATTGATATTTACCAAAAGGCGTACCATGATTTCATTTTCACCAAAGGGCGCACTCATTTTAGTGAACTTCCTCTTATACCCCTCTCGCTAACACTGCCTTTCTCTTTCTCTCTCTCTCAGTAACAAATTCTGAGACATCTACACATGCTTTTTCAGACTTTTTATTTTAAAATAATATATTATGGAATTAACGCTAAAAATTATAAGGTAAAAATCGAAAAAATAATCCAACATGATTTAAAAATATAAATAGATGATTTTTTATATTTGATTAATATAAATTAATATATTAAATAATATTTAATAAATATATTAATATATAAAAAAAACTTGAATTCTTTTGATTTCAGGCAGCGTGGGCCTGAAATTAAAAGATTTCAGGCCCAGCGTGAGCCTAAAATTTTTTATTTCAGGCCCACGTTGGGCCTGAAATCTTTTGATTCAGGCTCGACGTGGACTCAAATTTTTTTTCTATTTTAAAAATATATTAATATATAGAAAAACCTATCAAAACACGTAATTTCAGATTAAAACGCAGGATCTGAAGTCACGTTATGAGGGTCTGAACACATATGTGTTCAGGCCCTCCAGGCTCAAGGAGGGCCTGAACATATTTTGGAAAATGTAAGTAAATTAAATAAAAATATCAATAGTTTCTAGTTAGAGTTGAGCTAGGAGATGATATTTTTTGTGTCCAAACTTCTAATGATTATAAATTATGTTGCAATAGGAGATTTTTAGGTCTATCAGTGGGTTTTCACCAAAACCCACTGATAGACCTAGGATATTTGGATTTCTCAAAATCTAATATCAATAGTTAGAGTTGAGCTAGGAGATGATATTTTTGGTGTCCAAACTTCTAATGATTATAAATTATGTTGCAATAGAAGATTTTTAGGTCTATCAGTGGGTTTTCACCAAAACCCACTGATGGACCTAGGATATTTGGATTTCTCAAAATCCAATATCAATAGTTAGAGTTGAGCTAGGAGATGGTATTTTTGGTATCCAAACTTCTAATGATTATAAATTATGTTGCAATAGGAGAATTTTAGGTCTATCAGTGAGGTTTCACCAAAACCCACTGATGGACCTAAGATATTTGGATTTCTCAAAATCCAATATCAATAGTTGGAGTTGAGCTAGAAGATGGTATTTTTGGTAACCAAACTTCTAATGATTATAAATTATGTTGCAATAGGAGTTTTCTAGGATGAATCAGTGGGTTTCGGTGAAAACTCACTGATGAACCTAGGATACTTGGATTTCTACATACTTGATATCTCAATTTAGAATTTACTTAGGAGATGTTATTTCTGATGTGCAAACTTAGTACCAATAATTTTCAGTTATGTTTTCTAACCGTATCAGTTGGCACACAAAGATATATAAATATGACGGCATCTTGGGCACAGTTAAAAGAAACATCTCTTTCAACATAATTTTAAAAATATAAAGAGATAATTTTTTATATTTGATTAATCTAAATTAATATAATACATAATATTTAATAAATATATTAATACATAAAAAACCTATCAAAACACAGAATTTCATATTCAAACGCAAGGTCTGAAGTCATCCTAGGAGGGCCTGAAGTCAAATAACTTCAGACCCTATAAATAATTAATTTAATAAATAATGATTAAATATAAAAGCCCACGCTGGGCCTGAAGTCATCCGACTTCAGGCCCTCCATCAGTGAATTATTAAATATAAAAAATTATAAAAAAAATTTAAAAAAGGTATAATACATAATAATAAAATGTTATTATAAAGAAGATTATTAACAGTTTGATTAACAGTTGTCAGATAATTAACTTGTTCAGACATGTGCTTTGCTAATCAATTGGTTCTCTCAGTTTGATTAATTAGGCTTTGTGTTCATATTGTACTTTTTTTTCAAAATGACACGTCAGATTAAGCTTAGGCTACATGAACCTTGAACTAAAGTTACAATTTACACAAAGAGTTCATACTAATCAATCATACTACAGTGTTTTTAGCAACCGTGGAAAATGGAGTAGGGCTAAGAAGCCATATACATGCTTCTTACTTTATGTTTCTCAATTGCCTTTTTAATTCAAATACTGGATAATGGATGAATTCAAACCAGAAGCTGCTCAGGGCCTGAAATGAAATATTTCAGGTGTATAGTTATGTAAAATTAATAAATATAAAAAAAAATTAAAGAGATAATAATATATATTGATCAGCAAAATTAAAGATATAAGGATGATTTACTAAAACAAGCTATGATTCTATATTGTTGCTACATAGTTCTGTGCCAACTAATATGGTATGAGAACATCAGTGAGTTTTGGTGAAAACCCACTGATAGACCTAAAAAACTCCTATTGCAACATAATTTATAATCATTAAAAGTTTGGACACCAAAAATATCATCTCCTAGCTCAACTATAACTATTGATATTGGGTTTTGAGAAATCCAAATATTCTAGGTCCATCAGTGGGTTTTGGTGAAAACCCACTGATAGACCTAAAAACTCCTATTGCAACATAATTTATAATCATTAGAAGTTTGGACACCAAAAAATCATCTCCTAGCTCAACTGTACTATTAATGTTGGGTTTTGCGAAATTGAAATATCCTAGGTCCATCAGTGGGTTTTGGTGAAAACCCACTGATAGACCTAAAAAACTCATATTCCAATATAATTTATAATCATTAGAAGTTTGGACACCAAAAATATCATCTCCTAGCTCAACTCTAACTATTGATATTGGGTTTTGCGAAATCCAAATATCGTAGGTCCATCAGTGGGTTTTGGTGAAAACCCACTGATAGATCTAAAAAACTCCTATTGCAACATAATTTATAATCATTAGAAGTTTGGACACCAAAAATATCATCTCCTAGCTCAACTCTAACTATTGATATTGGGTTTTGCGAAATTCAAATATCGTAGGTCCATCAGTGGGTTTTGGTGAAAACCCACTGATATACCTAAAAAACTCCTATTGCAACATAATTTATAATCATTAGAAGTTTGGACACAAAAAATATCATCTCCTAGCTCAACTCTAACTATTGATATTGGGTTTTGCGAAATCCAAATATCGTAGGTCCATCAGTGGGTTTAACTCACTGATAGACCTAAAAAACTCCTATTACAACATAATTTATAATCATTAGAAGTTTGGACACCAAAAATATCATCTCCTAACTCAACTCTAACTATTGATATTGAGTTTTGCGAAATCCAAATATCGTAGGTCCATTAGTGGGTTTTGGTGAAAACCCACTGATAGACCTAAAAAATTCCTATTGCAACATAATTTATAAATCCACTGATAGTTTTTTAAAATCAAGTTGATACAGAATCTGCAAGGAATTAATTTTTATAAAAATTAATTTTTATTAAGTTTCACTGTCATTTATATAGAAATAACTGTAGAATCAAGTAGATACAAATCAACTCCTAGGGTCTGAATACATTTGTATTCAGGCCCAAAGAGGACCTGAATACATATGTATTCAGGCCCTAGGAGTTGATTTTATCAAGTTGAAATCAACTGATTTCAGACTCTACGTCGGCTTGAAATCATGTGTTATGATAGGTTTTTTTACGTAGGCCTGAAACGTAAAGAAACATCTCTTTATATTTCTGAAATCACAATAAAAATCGCTGAGAAAGACATAAAAATGATGTTGTTTCAAAGTAAAACATAAAAATGACGTTTTAAATTAATAGAAGTATTAGATTGACATTTTTAAAAAAAAATCAAATTAACACCTCCTGTAAAATGATGAGAGCTCCTTGTTTAGAAAATATTTCTAAATTCAATATTGTAATAATTTTGTAAAAGAGATGTTTCTTATTTCTGAGCTCACGTAAGGTAATCTTTCTCAGCGATTTTTATTGTGATTTCAGAAATATAAAGAGATGTTTCTTTACGTTTCAGGCTTACGTAAAAAAACCTATCGTAACACATGAATTCAAGCCGACGCAGGGTCTGAAATCAGTTGATTTCAACTTGATAAAATCAACTCCTAGGGCCTGAACACATCTGTGTTCAGGTCCTAGGAGGGCCTGAATACATTTCTATTCAGGCCCACCTTGGGCCTGAATACATATGTATTTAGGCCCTCCTTGTATTCAGGCCCTCCTAGTGCGATTTTAGATTCTGCGTTTGAATATGAAATTACGTGTTTTGATAGGTTTTTTATATATTAATATATTTATTAAATATTATTTAATATATTAATTTATATTAATCAAATATAATAAATCATCTCTTTATATTTTTGTAATCACGTTGGAAGAGATATTTTTTTAACTGAAATATTTTTTATTTCTTTACCTTACTTCTTTTAGCCGATTTCATTATATATTATTTTAAAATAAAAAGTCTGAAAAAACATGTTAAATTGTCTCAGAATTCGTTACTGAGAAATATAAAGAAAAAGAGAAAGAGAAAGATGCAGTATTTGACAGGAGGGGTATAAGAGGAAGTTCACTAAAATAGGTGCGCTCTTTGGTAACAATGAAACCATGGTACGCCTTTTGGTAAATATTAATTTTTGTGTACGTCCTTTGGTAAAAAGCCGAAGAATCTAACTTGTAATATAATCTTGATTATATTATAGGATATATTACTTCTCACCAAACACAGTCTTAGGCGTAATCAATTTTTGAAAATTAACGATATGGTGTTTCTGTATTTATTATCCTCCATAAAGGTCATTGAAACAACGGAGCTGCTTTTATATTCAACATAATTTTTTTTTTGATAACACAGATATAATTATTTGTTAATTAAGATCATATGAACTTCTCGACAAGCATCCAAGTCGAATCGTATGAAGCCGTCTTTAAGTATTTGACAGATAAGTACATGATAATTAATATTTGGAATTAATTATTACATGACTCGTAGCTAATAAAAAAGGATCGACTTATAGCTAACACATCATCCATTTTCGACCAGTTTGATTTTCTTACGCTCGATATTAGAAATTTCAATTACGTTCCTGGATTCGAGCCACCTGGCCATTAATTATGCACGGCGAAAACGGAGGAGGGCACGCGGAGGTACGGAGACGACGCGTAATGGAGCTCCGCGTTCCCTTTTTTTGTCCCCCTTTTATTTATCTACAATTCATTTACCCACACTGCGATGACAATGTGCACGACGACTCCCATTTCCCCTCTCCCGACCGGCCGGACCCTTTCCGTTTACGTGTCTTCCTCCTCCCTCCCTCCATCCTTCCTTCCTTCCTTCCTTCCTTCAATTGTTTTTTTGTTCTTTTTCTTGTTCCCCGCCGATTCGTTGGACTACTAGTTCTGTTAATTTCTTTCCGATCGACTTGGGCACGGGTGTTAAGTTCCGCCGCCAAAAATAACCGCCAGCTAGCTGGCGTGACAACTTAATTGGTGTATCTAAATCTCCCTTTCTTGGCGCGTCGTCCATGGCCGCAAAGCTCAAAATATATCCCCCGAGCTTCGCTCCCTCCCTCCCGTTCATTGCCATCGGGTCATCCTCCGCCACCCGCCTTTAACATATCCTCCCCCGGTGGATTCTCCTCCTCCTCCTCCTTTACCTCCTCCTAGCTAATCCGACTTAGCTTCCTTCATCGCGCGGCAGGATGACGACCACCTCCATCCGCCGCAGCGTGATTATTGTACTCTCCTCCCTCCTTTTCCTCCTCTTCCCTTCCGCCTCCTCCTCCTTCCGCGTCGACGTCATCCGCCGCCCCACCCCCACCCCCTCCTCCGCCACGCCAGCCTTCCGGGAGGCCCCCGCCTTCCGCAACGGCGACGACTGCCCCGCCTCGCTCCGCGTCGATGTCGCCATGACCCTCGATGCCAACTACCTCCGCGGCACCATGGCGGCTGTCCTCTCCATGCTCCAGCACACCTCCTGCCCGGAGAGCGTCACCTTCCACTTCCTCGCCGCCCGCCCCGAGCTCGACGTCCTCGCCGCCATACGCGCCGCCTTCCCCTACCTCGACTTCCGCGTCTACCGCTTCGACTCCGCCCGCGTGCGGGATCGCATCTCCCGTTCCATCCGCAACGCCCTCGACCAGCCCCTCAACTACGCCCGCATCTACCTCGCCCACATCCTCCCCGCCAACGTCCGCCGCGTCATCTACCTCGACTCCGACGTCATCGTCGTCGACGACATCCGCCGATTGTGGCAGGTCGACCTCGAGGGCCGCGTCGTGGCCGCGCCGGAGTACTGCCACGCCAACTTCACCAAGTACTTCACCGACGCCTTCTGGGCCGACCGAGAACTCGCCGGCACGTTCCGTGGCCGCCGCCCGTGCTACTTCAACACCGGCTTGATGGTGATGGACGTGGAGCTGTGGCGAACAGGGGGATACACCGAGATGGTGGAGCAGTGGATGGGCGTGCAGAAACAGAGGAGGATCTACCAGTTGGGTTCGCTGCCCCCCTTCCTGCTGGTCTTGGCGGGAAAGATCAAGGCGGTGGACCACCGGTGGAACCAGCACGGCCTCGGCGGCGACAATCTGGAGGGCAAGTGCCGGAGCCTCCACCCGGGTCCCATCAGCCTTCTCCATTGGAGTGGCAAGGGGAAGCCATGGCTGAGATTGGACTCCCGGAAGCCCTGCGCCGTCGACTACCTTTGGGCTCCTTACGATCTCTACAAGTCCTCGTCGCCGGCCCTGGAAGACTAGCTAATTAGATTGCACGGAGGACGGAGACCGATCGATCGAGCCGGAGAGAAGGAGAGAATTGGCTTGCAAATTAATTTTAACTAGGAGAGTTATACCTTTCGCGATGACCCACGAGAACAAAAAAAAAAACAAAAAACAAAAAAACAAAAAAAACAAACACACTCACACACACACACACAAAGGTCGGGAGCAGTAATTTCAATATTATTATCCATTTATGAAATTTTTTAGCTGCTTTAGCTGCTGGAATAGGAAGAGAAAAATATTTAACTATTTTTTATATTTAAATTTGGTTGTGTTTGCAGTTTACTTCGACTTTCGAATTTCGATTGAGATAGAACCAGAGCGAAATATAAATTAACCTCAACGCTTTTAATTATGTATATTGCCGAGGTGATGTATGCGTTAGATGGCAAAAGGAGTCGCTTTTTTTTCATAATTTTACTGAACTAGTTTTGAGGATTTTTTATTTATTTTAGGGCGTTTTACGAAGAGCGCAGGTAATTTTGCATTTTTCTCAAGTCACACGTAGCTTTTTTTATATCTTTTCGTATAATATCTTTCTTTCTTTTATTTTTAATTTTTTTAAAAAAAAACTTTATCTGTCATCCCTCTTCTTATTCTATCTAATATTTTTATTTATATTCACAAATATATTTTAATATTCTCATCTTTTGCTCATGTACTCACTTCATACTCAACATTCAGACTAATCCATGAAAGCATAATATCTTAAATCGAAAATCTCTGGATGAACTTCAATTTGATATATTGTGTGATTCGTAGTTCAACTAGAAGTAAAAATTATAATCTCTCAAAATTATTACTTATCACTGTAGCAACTCTAAATTTTTTTTTTGGTGTAGCAGATACGATTTAGTAGTTGGTACAATGTGTTTCTGGTTTCTTAAGATCAGCAACAAGTTATTGTTGATCTTTTAAAGGCCAACAATATAGTCTTCTACTGACCAGCAACCATCAACCAATTTCATTTCAGAAGTGGCAGATAGACCTAAAGATATCTAATTCACTCTAAACAAAGTCTCATGTGCTTGGCTTAATCTCCTTATTGCAACCATGTAGTCCAACACTATCACAATATACTATACTGAAAGCAGTGATATTTTTTAACTTGATTCAAGTTTGATAAATTTTTATAACACGAAAAACAATGTTATTGCTAACGTAAAGTTTATATTACTTCAATTGAGATTCCCAAAAGCTCCTTATCTCCTCTATCGAACGCCATGTCAGACTATGTGAGAGAAGATTGCGTACGTGGGTACAAGAAAATTTGGGACCGCAAACTTTTTCTGTTCTGGTAAATGGATGATAAGAGTAGTCACCAACTCGGTGTTTGAAATTTGAAATCGATAATGAACTCTTGATCTCTTTGTCCATTTGCTATCTCGCTTGAATCCCAAGTTCTGAAAACTGGACCGGATATCAAATTGGTCAATCCAAGGGTTCAGAGGTTTAGAGGTTCAATCGGTTTAACCGGGAGTCCAACCGGGATATAGCCGGTATATAATAAAATATGTATTTATTTTAATATATGAAACTAACAACTTGCCAATCTTTTTTCTTCAAGATTGGATCAACTAGGTCGAGCATGTGATAGATTTTTGTCAGGAACTCAGCACGGTATTCTTGAAAAGAATGTTAGTTTCAAAGAAAAATTCAAGTTTAAAACTATTGGGTTCAAGAAAACAACAAGTTTATTAGTTTGAGATTTTAGGTGAAAGCAAATTAGGATTTTGACATTTTATTTTTCAATTTTTATTTTTCAGTGAGAAAGTAAAACTGCAAAAGGGGGAAAAAATCAAGCCGGTTTGCCCGGTTCACCGGTTCCCTGACGGTTCAGAACGGTTCGTACCCAGTTCTTAAGCAGCCGATTTTCAGAGTTAATTCAGACCGAAAATCTGGTCGGTTCCCGGTTCAACCGGTCTGACCGGCCGGTCCGGTCCAATTTTCAGAACGCTACTTGAATCTCTCCATCCAAATCGACTCTTTTTCAGGTAATATTTTGATCTTCTTTCTCCTTGCAAGATCGCTCATCCCTGTCCAGTGCTCACTTAGCCTCGTTGATTGAGCCGCAAGCAAGGAGATTAAATGATTCTGTCTATTTCTCATGCTTGATGTTTCTGTGTCCAATCTTTTGCATTTATAATGGTTTGATTGGTGGGATTTTTTATTTGTATTCTTAATGAGATTATTCGAATAACAATTGCATTTTTAACCTGTTAGTGAATCAAAATTTATTCTTTTATCGGTTGCTTGCTTGATCACAAAGGGCAAGGTTAAAATCAGAGCAAAAGGAGGTCTTTTCTTGGTCTTTGCCATTTGAAACTAACTAGATGGAATAATATTAGGACTCACGAAGACTGTGTTCAATTTTAATTTCTACGAACCGAAAATACATGAAACAATGCTTGAGTACCTTAGAGATATTATGTCAAGCATCTTTTTTTTTCTTTTTATTTTCTATAGAACTGTTATACTGGGAATATACGCTTCACTAATATGTTATCGTGTTACCATTGTTGGGCAGGCAAAAGTAGCAAACATTAGTGGTTTAATGAAGTTTTGAATTTGCAAAATGTGTGACTGGGTTGCTTTGGAATGCAAAATGAATATGTAATCACATGATAGTGCTGCTTATTCTCTTTTTAATTGAAGCAGTGCTTATGCTAAGCTCATTTTGTTTTTTTTTCTCTTCTTAAGTAAAAAAGATTTAATTCCTAAGAACTGTTCGAAACCAAAATAAAATCATGATGTGAGACTTAAGATGGGTAACCAAGATAATTTCAGGATAGATAGATGCTCATTTCAATCGCATGTTGGTTTCAACTTTCAAGACATGCCACTCCACATTACTTTCAAATAAAATGAATCACACTGTCAAACTCTACTCATCAGCTAAATTACAATTTTCACTTCCAATACCATTTTCTATTTTACTCCTGAAAATTAGTATATAATGATCTATATTTGATTTTGAGGTCAGATTACCTTTTGAATAAACTTAAAAACTTTAAATATATTTTTATTTCTTAGTGCTCTAGCATCAACAACGATAATCACTCTGGTGACTTATATGCTCTCAATCTCTTATCAGATGGTATCATTAGTTTCCCTCATGATGTTTGGCTCTCAATTGATGTTATATGGTGGTACAAGATGAATGCATAGAAGCTCATACGGTGGTGCGGGTTTATAAAAATTAGTTCAATGTGACGGTGTTGATTTTCTCAAAATAGCTGCACTTGGTGGTGTTGGTTTGAAAAATCTAACTCCACCAAGTGGAGCTGATTTTCTAAAACCAGCTCATGTGGTGATGCTGATTTTCTCAAACCAGTAACCAACTATGGCTGGTTTGAGAAAATTAGCACCACTAAGTGGGGCTGGTTTGAGAATACCGTGTTGCTAGTTTTTCGAAATTAGTAACATCGTGTTGTTGATTTCGAAAATCAACAACATGATGTTGCTGGTTTTCAAAAATTAACCCTATGTTGCTGATTCACGAAAACCAACAACACATGGCTAATTTCCTAAAAACACAACATAAGTGTTGTTGATTTCTAAATATCAATAACACAAGGCTGATTTTCGGAAACCAATAACATAAGTGTTGCTAGTTTATTATGTTTATGTTCATTATTTTCGATATGTTACATTCAAACTGTATATAATTTCTAAAGATAATCTAATATGTGATTTAACTTTTCAATCAATAATCTTAATATTCTCTATGAGATCCTTAAGATAAATAAACAAATTGTTTAAAAAATAATACAATCAATCTTCCTTTGATAAATAGATAAAAAGTCATTGAACATCCATTACTAATCTCAAACACAGGCTGACATCAACTATAAGACTAAACAATACATATTAGACAACCATTGCATAGGCATGAAACCTAGTGACAAAGAAAATGAGTTTCTAGGAGCAACTAGGGACTTAAAGCTTTCTTGAAAAGGTAATTACTCAGGATGTCTAGATGAATTCCATAGTTAATTGGAAAAATGTCACACCCCGAGGAGCCTGCTCGTCTGATATTGACCGGATTGCTACTCTCTCGTCCCGACGAATAATTCGAAATCCTAGCCTCTACGACTATCTCAGCCGCTTGTACCGCAGCCTATAGGGCTGGAACCAACGTCTGAATAAAAAGAAAATGGAAATGATGACAAAAGCTATGTACTGGTATGACTTTCGATAAAATACACCGAACGAAGGCCTCTATGGCACACAAAAGTATAACCATATTGAAAACACCGCAGCAGAAACCACAAATAAAAATATGACTGAAAAACGAATGAACAGGGGTACTAATATGTACCCACAAGCATATACAGGTAAATGACAAAATCGTCTCGACGCACGTAAAACGGGGCAGGCTACTGGGCACTCCAGTCGATCATCCTGAAATAAAAACAAGGAGCTAACGGGGTGAGTCACAGTACTCAATGGATATCTCCTCAAATATGTAAGATAGTCTAAGCTAGCAATAGTAGTAACAAGCTATCGAAATAACACATGTACAAACAATGATTAGTACAACTGAAAGGAGGAATAGAAAATACCATACCAATGTGGTGGGGTCGCCAAAACCAGGGCATAAAGGTCTCCTGTATGTGCATGCCAATCATATACATCATCCAAGTATAACAAGCACGGGCAAATGCAAAATATGCGTATGCACATGGTGCAATGACATAGTCACCCCTACCGTTGGTCAGACATCGTCACCTATGTACGGGAGGAAACTGAGCGGAGGCCACCCTCTGACGTAAGGTTGTGACTACCATCAGTACTCAGTCATCACTACTCCTGAGCGATCGAGTAGACGAGATGTTGTCGGTGTAACACTCCTACCCCATGACCTATCTGGGGATATCTCTATCTGAATGTTACCTCCCTACCGAAGTAACACCCCTACCCCTGGTTATCTCTAGAGGATATCTCTATCTGAGTGTTACCCCTACCCCATGTATATATATGGGGGAGAGACCTCTCTCTCTCATCTCCTGGTATATAGACTACTCAAGAAGGAACTCTGCCTGCTACCACGCTCCGATTCACTAACCCATGAGTGCATGAGCGAGCAACACAGAACACACTACCCATACTCCATCAACCACTAACCCATGAATGGACGTATGGGTAGGTCAACTATAGCTGTCGACCTGAATCACCCACAAGGGGGCCCCTGATCGACAGTGATGCACAGTGCATGATGCTGCATGACACTAGTCAAATAACATTCACTATCTAGTCCACCTATATCAACATAATATGCAAGAATAATAGATAATGCACCATAGTCTAAGTCCTAAAGGTATATGTATCACATGTCAGGTCTAGCATAAACAATATTAGCGAAAGGTAGAACAGGTATATGACAATACATTACCGCATCACTAAACATAACATATCAAGCATATAATCTATGACTAATCTAGAAGATAAGTCAGAGGTGCCCGTCTCGATATGAAGAAGTCCGTGCGACGAGAACCCCCCGTCCAAAAGAATATCTGCGACGAGTGAATCAACTTATTGCCCTGCATCAAAAATAAATACAACTTAGCTAATTGTATAATCTACAAATCAGCTAAGTTACACACTACTAGTATTAGGGCCAAACCCTTGTTAGTGATATGAGAGAAGTATCCTAAGGCAATCACCTTATAATTGTAATCATTTATTTTAATAAATGAATATTTACTATTTGAGTATACATGTTTGTGTATTTGATTGAGATCTTAAACTCATTTACTGAATGTCCGCAATATAATTCACAGCATGAGAAAATTTGTGATGAATTCACAACTAGTGATTATCTCTACATGTGCAATTGTGAAGTATTGAAATTGTACCTAGTCGATGAATTGATAAATACGGACACTATCAATTCTGTTGAGACTAGCATGGGTTATTCTCTAATCAGCTGATTCTCACTGGCTGGTGACATTGAGATGTCCGGAGCTAAACATGAATGCTAGTTAAGGGAACTAGTTCATTGGAGTGACTGGCTGTAAAACTTCATATGGTAGTCTACATATAGATATGTCAGTGAAGTTCTTACTGCAGCTTAAGTGCGATGTTCCTTTGACTTGCGGTGTTCAAGTCATCTTGGTCATGGAGACTTATACTTTGACATCTTAAGCAAGCATCTCCAAGGAGGTGTGGACCCAGGATGATTGGGTATAAGCCGAAGTGCCCGAAGATGTTTGAACAACCTACAAAGGATTCACCACTCCTTGCGAGGAGATGTATACCCAAGGCCTATCGTTGGATTATTACTCGAAGCCTCTGGCCATAGTATAACATGTTCCGAGTATGAATCTCTAGGAAACATGAGAGTAATTAAAATCCGTTGGACGAGAAAGACATTACTTGGGCTAGGTGTGACGTAGTCAGCCTAGTGGGGACTGACACACATAAACCGTGTCCTGAACCAAGTGGGTATAAGATGGTGAAGGGAATGAGGCATGACTCATTATAGCTGCTGAAGGGTTTCAGAATTATTTCTGAGGTCAACCGTTGATCTTTCGATTAATTGGGGATCACGATGTACTACTAGGTGCCACTCATGATCGTTCTATAATTAATTGGTTAATTATAGACGGCCAACACAAATCGAAAGCCTATTTAGTCACACGCACTACGAGTAATCCGAGGGATTTAAAACGAGTTGAAAAATTAGATTTTCCAATTAAGAGAGATTAGGTTTGGTTGAGCCAAACGATAAGTCGAATCTGAATTTTTCAGAGACGCATCGGAAGCGTAAAATGACTAAGTCTTTTGAAGACTTAATAGATAAATTAAATAAGTTTAATTATTGGTGCGTGGCTTGGATGGGCCGGCCAAAGAGGGCCTCCATCCTCTTTGCTTGGCCAGCCACAACAAAGGGAGAGAATCAAGTTTTGGATCAATTTATAAAATAAACCAAGTGTGGTTTGTTTTATAATAAACCAAGGTTTGGTTTATTTCTTCATGGAAATTAAAATGAACCATGGATTAGTTTATTTTATAAAATCAATCATAGATTGATTTACCATGATAAGGAAATTTATTCCATAGGAGAGAAGACACTTGATTGATTTTTATCATGAATTAAAATATGATTTTAACCATGCTATAAAATCAAACTTGGCATGATGGAATAAGTTATTCCATATTTGAGAGGCTTGATGGTTAAGAGGCTACTATATAAAGGACCCAAGGCAAGGCTTGACAAAAATAATCGAAGAGATGAAGGCATAGGCTCTCTCCCTCTCTTTCTCTCCTTCTCTTCTCCCCTTCTTGCCGTGCACCAACCAGCCCCAAGAAGGAGCACCAGCCGGCTGCCCCTGCCCTTTCCCTGCCGACCACCACCTGCTGCTGGAGAAGGAAGCTCTGACCATCTCTTGGCCGGAAGAAGGTGCTGCCGGAATTAGAGTTTGCCGCAAGGATCTTTTTGCCGCAAGCCTCTTCTTTTGCTTCGCCGGAATTTTGATTCCGGCCATCCTTTTGTGGTTAGTCTTCCGACTTCTCTCTTGGTTTTTCTTGTCGCGTTCTCGGAGAATCTAGTAGTTCTCGAGAACACGAAACCCGTGGCTTTGCGAAGTCATCCCGAAGATACTCGGCGTGGACGCGAATAGAGGCGGAGCTTCCAAGGGATGCTTACGGTTGGATCTCGTCCCTTCCTTCGAGTTACGCGAGGTAATACGTAAATTAGTTTATGTTTATGCAAAATTTTAAATATATGATCATGTTTACACAAGATAAAATTGCATGCTTAGATGTGTGGTTAAATAATTTGAGAAATTATTTATGCTAAACCTTCCGCTACACGTAATTAATTTTAAAATTACGAACCCGCATCCATGTCAACATGCACCCGGTCCCAACAACCCTAACTTCACATTAACCCAATTCACACTAAGAAAATCTCAAATCCAGACCAAGTCAACCCAAATCCAGATTAATGCTAACCCAATCCAGATTAAGCCAACCCTAATCCAGATTAAGCTAACCCTAATCCAGCTTAAGCTAACCCAATACACTTTAAGATTACAACACTAAAAGAAGGAAATAGGACCACACTTCCTTAATCAACTCACGCTAAAGAAACACTCAAACCTCATCAATACCAACTCACGGCATAATTAGATAACCACTCCAAATTCATCCACGAGCTCATGGTTTCCTCCAAAAATCCAATAAATCAAGCACCAATCATTCTAATCTCAAGATTAGCAACCCTAAACAAGGAATTCGCAATTTGATCCCATCATAGAACTGATCACAAGTTTCATCCAACTCACACCACAAGGAATCAAGAACCCAAAAATTAAGATCAAAGCAAGAACATAGATCAGAATCCCAAATCCCAAATCACAAACTAAGCAAACAGATCCCAACCTTCACAGATCGAAAACCAGCAGAAGCAAACATCCGAAACCATCCAAAACTCTCGGCAAAAACAGAAACCAATAGAGAAACCTCCAACAACCAACGTAAAATCCAAATTGTAACCAACAGTTCGCAGCTGCTCGAGAGATCTCAAGAACAGAAACCAACAGAGCCAAATTCCAACACTTAATTTGAACACAACTCTTGGCAAATCAAGCCTAAAACCATAGCAACTTCAATACCACTTAGAAACTGATCTAACACCGGATAGAAAGAAAAATCGATCTCAAACATCGAATCCCCAAATCCCAAATCCAGTTCATAACAAAGATCACATCAACCAGAACACACCTGAAATGGCTTGCGATGCCTCTATTTCTTCCCCTGATTCTGATCCATAAGAAACCAACCGATGACAGCGCAAAAAGTGGAGATCTCCTCCTCCAAACCAAACTCCCGATCTAGGGAATTGCCTAGCCCTAATTGCAGCCGACAAGAGGTGAAATACAAGAATAGGGGAGCAACCATAGGAGAAACCGGTACAAATCCATGGAGTACAATGGCTTACCTCTATTATGTTCTACGATCAAAAGCTACGGTGCACAGCTCTAACGGCGATCTGATGCTCCGGCGTCGTGTGGGTGAAACTCGAAAGAAGGCGGAGGAAGAAAAAGAAGGAATGGTGGATGAGCTCGGGTTCGCGATCTGCCACCCGTGAAAAAGAAACAGAATTCTTTAAGGGCGTCCATTTTTCAATTTGCCCCTTCAAACCCCGAGAATTTGGACCACACCCTCATCTTTAGGGTTTTAAGCAAATAACCCCTTAATTGATTTTTTCCCCTGGTATTTTACATTCTCTCCCACTAACAAAAATTTGGTCCCCAAATTTATTCCCTGGCTGTGCTAAGAACCATCATGCAGTACAGAAAACTGAACAAAAGATACACAGTATATATAACGAATGAAATAACTCACACATACCTCAAGCAAACAAATGGGGACATCGAGCTCGGATAGTGTTCTCGAGCTCCCAAGTAGCCTTTGCATCCGAGTGATACTGCCATCCGACCCTGACTAGCTGGATCGTCTTGTTCCATAGTTGACACTCCCGGAAACCCAAAATCCGTACAGGTACCACCTCATAAGTAGCGTCAGATTGGAGCAGAACAGGCACCTCAGATAATATGTGTAGAGTCTGGAACATAACCTTTCAGCATGGATACATGGAACACGTCGTGGACACCGGTCAAAGATGGTGGAAGTGCTAGGCGATAAGCTACAGGTCCAATCCACTCCAGAATCTGGAACGGACCAATATACCGTGGAGTTAGCTTACCTCTGAGACCAAACTGTTTCACCCCTTTCGTGGGTGAAACTAAAAAAAATATGATCACCCATAGCAAACTCTAAGGATCTGCGCCTCCGGTCAGATTAGCTCTTCTGGCGATCTTGTGCCTCCAATAGCCTCTGTCTGACAGTCCGTACTAACTCTGCCTTGTGCTGAACTCTCTGGGGTCCCAGCAGCTGAGTCTCTCCGAGCTCATCCTAGAGGGTGGGTGTCCTGCACGCCCTACCGTACAACGCCTCAAACGGTGTCATCTGTATCGCCGAATGAAAGTCGTTGTTGTAGGCGAACTCAACCAAGTACAAATGGTCCTCCCACTTTCCCCCAAAGTCCATCACACACAAACGCAGTAAGTCCTCCAAAGTCTAGATAGTACGCTCTGACTGTCCGTCTGTCTGGGGATGAAAAGCTGTGCTGAGACGGAGCTCTATCCCCATAGCCTCTGCAAACTCTGCCAGAACCGAGATGTAAAACACAGATCTCTATCAGAAATAATACTCAAAGGAACTCCATGCAATCTGACTATCTCCCGGCAATACAACTCTGCCAATCTATCAAGAGAATTTATCCTTCGGATAGCTAAAAAAATGAGCAGATTTGGTTAGTTGGTCCACGACTACCCAAATCGTATCATGACCTCTCCTAGTCCTCGGCAAACCCACAACGAAATCTATGGTGATGTGCTCCCACTTCCACTCGGGAATGGGGATCCTCTGAAGGGGTCCAGCAGGTCTCTGGTGCTCTGCCTTAACCTACTGACAGACAAGACATCTAACAACAAAATCCGTGATATCCCTCTTCATGTCATTCCACCAGTAGGAACGTCTCAAATCATGATACATAGAAGTGCTACCAGGATGAATAGCAAAACGTGATCAGTGGGTCTCCTGTAGCAACTCCTCCAAGACAGGGTGTGCCTCTGGTACACACAACCTCCCTTGGAAGTACAGAATACCCTCCTCATCACGTGAAAAATCCGACTGCTCTCCCGAAATCGCCTGACTACCCAGGAACTAAATGTGCTGGTCACTAGCCTGAGCCTCTCTGATCCTCGTCCTGATCTCTGACTGAGTCATCAAAGTCACTAGCAATCCTCTCTCTATTTGAGACTGCTCCTCTAACCCCAACTCAGAGAAACTCTGAATCAAATCCGTGACCATCACTATGTGGCATGCCCAAAACAGCTCTGGACTTCCGACGATGGTAGCTAATGGTGCAGTCGTAATCTTCAGAAACTCTATCCACCTCCTCTGACAGAGATTCAGCTAATATAGTGCGTTGGCGACTGCATTAGCTTTCCCAGGATGGTAGCTAATGGTGCAGTCGTAATCCTTCAGAAACTCTATCCACCTCCTCTGACGGAGATTCTGCTCTCACTGAGTGAATAGATACTGAAGCCTCATGTGGTCTATGAAGATCTCGAAGGTGATCCCATAAAGATGATGCCTCCAGATCTTCAGCGCAAAAATGATAGCGGTCAACTCTAAGTAATGAACGGGGTAGTTCCTCTCATGCTCCTTCAACTGCCAAAAAGCATAAGCAACCACCCGTCCATGTAGCATGAGTACTGCGCCCAGTCCCAGGAGAGATGCATCAGTATACAGAGTTAAACCTTCCTCTCCAGAAGGCAGTACTAGAATCGGCGTAGATACAAGCCTCCACTTCAGCTCCTGAAAGCTGGTCTCGCAAGCCTCAGTCCATACAAAATTCACGCCTTTCTGGTCAGGCGTGTAAGTGGTGATGCAATGCTGGAGAAACCCTTGATCAATTTACACTAAGGTTTGAAATTTTCAAAAATCGTTTCTCTTAATGGAAAATCGCCCCTCCTGATCGATAATCCTGGCTACGCCACTGATCAGAACCTGCTTTGCACATGCAGGAACTTGTAGATAGGGAGTTGAGGGCGTAGGCGAATAACTGAGGGATCATGTAGAGAGCGAAGTGGTCGGCGAGGATCGTGATATCGTCGTCCTTCTTGAACAACTAGAGGAGAGAAGTGGCGAAGGTCCAAAGCTCAGTTTTGATCTTAAACTGTTGCGGACTTACCGTGTCTCTTTATGCTACTAGACAGAGGTGGAGGGATGACGACGGATAGCCGTCGTTGGTGCTCCGATGATGGATGAAATAGAGATGAAAGAGGAGGGACGCGAGATTAAGTTTTTTTAAAAAAAATAAAAGAAAAGAAAGAGGGGTATTATGAAAAAAGAAATAAGAAAAGTTACGTAATTTGGACATTTCCCAAATACTTATGTGATTTGGAAAAAACACAAAACCATCTATACTCTTTGGTAAAATATTGTTTATTTTGAGTACCTGACTTTCTTAATATTAAAATCATATAACATATTTTTATATAATGTTCCTTTTTAAAAATTCATAATTCTTAATTTATTCAATCAAATCCTAATGTAAAACATAAATATAGTAAGAAAACTTCCAAAAATTATTAATTTTGCTTTGAAACAATTTAGAGTTCTAGATTCACAACCACCAAAGTATCAGATGTGAATTTGCCAACTTAAAATTAAAATGATAAATTTTTAAACTGATAAAAGTTTGATAAAATTATCATCAACTTATTATAATTCTAGGGCAATGATACTCACTATCAACATTATTCATGGATTCTTATGACTCTTTTAGTTCGAAAAATAAAAAATTTTGAATTTTTAAATTTAAAAATGTTAGATCGATGACGGTTGCTAGAGGGGGGGGGTGAATAGCAATTCTCAGTTTGTTCTCTACCTACGTTGTTAGTGCGCAAACGGAAATACAATAAAAACTAAACTAAAACCAACAAACAACGCTAACAAACCTATTAACGTTGTTCAGAGATGAAGACTCCTACTCCACGACAGTCCGTGAGGTGGACGATCCCTCGATCCTTCGGCGGATCACTCCCCGGATGCCCTCCGGCTAGCTCATGTAGCTCCTTCTGGGTGGAGAAACCTCGCCACAACCTTGAGTACACAACCTGAGCACTTAGACTACTAATGAGCTCTAACCAAGCTCATTTCGTCGAGAGCTCCCAGCCCAAACCAAGTTCTCTTTAAATAGAACTCAAGCTGGAAAACACGCTGGCAGTCGACTGCTCCCAGGGCAGTCGACTGCCCCCACCCAGATTCGACCGTTGACAACCCCAACATTCAAATTCTGGCTACACACTAGTCGACTACTCCCAGAGCAGTCGACTGGTCCAGGGTCAGACACACACTGTGAGTTTTGGCAGTTGACTGGACAATCCCCAGTCGACTGCCCAGCTTACAACAACACTCCTACTCACTCCGTTGACCGTCCTCCACGCGTGCCTTCAGGTACACTCCCTTGGCTTGCCCCTTAAAGTCCTCCTCCCTCGGCTCTTGTCCCTTGACTCAGCTGACTCTTCACCAGCAGCTTTGACTATTGCCTTCGCACCCTCTTCATCTTCGACCCTCGTCCCTCGGATGCACACAAGCCTTCAGCTTGTCTCCATGCCATCCTTCACGTATGCTTCAAAGTCTGCACCCCTCGGCTCATCATCCCTGCTATACCAAGGTCTCTCGGGTGCGCACAAGCCTCCAGCTTGTCTCCATGCAACCCTTCACCATACCGAAGCCGTCCAGCCAAGTCAATATGTGTAAACCTGCAATCCTGCACACTCAATTACACATATTAGATCACAAGGGAAAACCTAACTTAAACCCTTTGCCCAAACATCAAAACTCATAGTCACTCCGGACCATAGATTGCCTCAACAAAAAATAGTTGATGAACCTATGGATGCAATGAGAAGGGACGGGACAGTTTTGTCATCCTCATCCCCGCCCCTGAATTACATCCTTGCTCTTATCCCTGTCCTCATTACCGATTTTGTTTAATCTGGGAATCTCCATTCTCGACTCCGTCGGATTAAATTCTCATCCCACTTTCCATCCCGAAAAATAAATCTAAAAGGATAGTCATCTCCATTTTCTATCTAACATTTACCAAACTAATCAGAGAATCTCAATCCTCATCCCCATCTTTGTTACCTATAGTGTCATATTGGGACGAGTTCGGGATGGGGATAACATCCCCGTTTAAATGCGGAAATTTAAAAAATTCCTGAACCCGAACTCATACTTGAAAATATTCCCCAAATTCGTTCCATTTCAGATTTTTCTCATGGGGCATGAACCCATCAGGGAAAACCTAGAGAATTCGGAATTATTTCAAATAACAAAATAATATACTTTTGAAAGAGTTCTTAATATATATATATACTCAGATCTGAATTCGATAATACAATAGTGATTTTTTTGATGAGAAAGAATTTTTTTTTGTCTTTTCGGGATGGACTCACGGATAATTGATTATTACATGTGGTGTTGCCATCATGAAATCTAAGGAGTTAATTCCTGACTAATAGCCAAGTTTCTAATCTCTCTTATGTACTGATTGCTCAGGCTAATAGTCACTTATAATTTATCTCTCTATATAACATGTTGTAAATATGGAGAAATGGAGGGCTTAAATGCTTATTAACATAGCTTAAGGGTATAGGTTGGATACCCTGAAGTCTAGGGGTTAAAATGCAAAATGGCAAGTTCTTTAAAGAACCATTCTTTCTTCCTTTTCCACATACTGTCCGCTCGAAGCCCTCTTCTACTCGCGAAGCCCAGCAACCAAGTCCCTCTTCCGTTTCTCTTCTTCTTCTTCACAATGGGACGCCACGAGCCCACATCGTCGGCTCCGCTTGATCGACGGGCCTCCACCCCTTTGCGTTGAGTCTTCCTCCCCTTTTCGCCCTCGGTCGTAAACGTCGGATAGGTAAGATTCTCTTCCTTTCCTTGTGTTAGATCGGTCGGTGTTGATGTCAAGGTTCTCCATTTGGATTTGGAGTCGATCTGTGAGGGTTGATCTTGTTGATTATGCATTTTGTCAGGGGAGTCAGATCTGGGTGCCGATCGTGAATCAGGGGGGGCTGAGTTGTGGTTTTCAAACCAGGGAAGGTCAATTGGTGCAAAGGTCAGGTAAGGAATCCTGTTTCGCAATTCTTGATGGACGTACTCTGGGATTTGTTTCGCTTTGATTCGGATCTCTTTGCTCTATTCTGAGAAAGGAAGACCATGATCAGTTTGGATCTTTGAATTTATTGTGGAATTAATTCATGATACGCTCGTGGTTTGGATTTTTGGAACTTGCTGTGAGATTTTTGTTAATTGCACTGTTCTTGGTCATGGATCGGTGGTATGGATTTGTTCTATTTTTCTATTTGGGTTGCTGATCAAATTTGATCTCTGCCATGATCTCGGTTGGAAGCTGATGCAAATGTTTATTTTGATTGACTTTGAATCTGTGTTGGATGGTACCGAGTTGGTGTTTCTTTGGTTAGTTTGAGGTTGCCGAAAGTTTGAGATGGTAGTGATTGGTTTGATCTCTTGATCTTTTGTGGATTGGAGTTGTATTTGGATGTTTTCTTGTGGCAATCCTACTGCTGTGAGGAATGAGGTTTTGATGCTATTAGCTGGATTCGTGTGGAGTGAATCTTTGATTAGGAATTGGTCACTAACTTCGAGCCAATTACAATGATTATAATAATTAGGATTAATCTTGAATTAATTTTGATAGTTTGTTAGCTAAGTATCGTAGGCGATGTTGGCTAATAATTGTTATGCTACTATGCAGGTCATTGACGTTATTATCGGCGTTGCGGAGTTTATTTTAGACGGGGGGTTCTCTGTTGGTGTAATCGACCCTAGTTTGATCGGATAGATCATGAGTTTTGATGTGTGTGTCAATATGATTAAGTTAAGTTTTCATGTTGATTTGACTTGTGTGTTTGAGTCTTGCAGGACTTAGTGAATCACACATGAGAGTTAACGGAGTGAAGCATCCGAGGGACGAGAGCCAAAGGAAGAGGACTTCATGGGCGAGTCGAGGAAGTAGACTTCAAAGGCATACGCGAAGGATGACATGGAGACAAGCCGTGGGTATTGAGGCAATCGACCCAAGAATGATTGGGAAGATCATGGTTTTGATGTGTGTGTGCCAATAAGTTTAAGGATAGGGTGTTGTGTTGTATTTGATATGTGTGATTGAGTTTGCAGGACTTGGAGAATCACGCATGGAGAACATATCTGAGGGACGAGAGCTGAGGGAGGAAGACTCCAAGGGCAAGCCGGGAAGTGGACTTCAAGGGCACACGTGAAGGGTGGCATGGAGGCAAGCCAAGGGAAGGCTTGTGTGCGTATCCGAGGGACGATAGCCAGAGGAAGATGACTTCGAGGGGGAGCCAAGGGAGTGCACCTGAAGGCACACGTGAAGGAGAGTGTTCGGAGTGAATGTAAGTGAGTGGAGAGGTTGGGCAGTCGACTGGTAGGAAGCTAGTCGACTGCCAAAACTCACAAAAGGTTTTCAGCCTTCGACCAGTCGACTGCCCCAGGGGCAGTCGACTAGTAACCCCGAAAAACTAGCCGTTGGCTAGCATTTAAAGCTAGACCAGTCGACTGCCCCAGGGGCAGTCGACTGGTGCGGGTTGGATAGCTTGCGAAGCTGTTCTTTACTCTTATTTAAAGGGGACTTCTTGGCATGAGTTGGGTACGGTTTTTCACTTACCAAAGTGCTGCTAGTGCCCATATTGCTCAGTTCTTCCTCTAGGCTTTCATTGCATCTTGTAAAGGGAAGAAGACGATCTTGTGAAGGTTTTCTCCACTTTGAAGAAGGTTTTCATAGTGGAGAGTGTGCAACCGTGTGGATCCTTGGATTAGTCACCTTTCGGGGTGAATACCAAGTAAAACCTTTGTGTTAGCATTGAATCTTTTATTTTCCATTATATTTTGTATTGTGCTAACCATCTTGTAGAGAAAAATCGGAAAGAGCTATTCACCCCCCGTCTAGCCGAGCCATCGATCCTAACAGCGGGCTTGTGTGGCATCCGAGGGATGAGAGTCGAAGGAAGAGAACTTCAAGGGGTAAGCCAAGGAAGTGGACTTCAAGACATACGCGAAGGGTGAACTCTAGAGAGGTCGAGAGTGCATTTGTAAGTAGGGCAGTCGACTGGTAAGGGAACCAGTCGACTAGCACTACTGAAGCGCACTGTAGCAGTCGACTGGTATGGATACCAATCGATTGATTTTTCTGTAAGGTCAGACAAGCTGAAGCAGTCGACTGGGCTCTAGAGCAGTCGATTGGTCTGTTCGCAATAGAGTCGTTGGCTGGACATCAGTCGACTGGCCCTCGGGGCAGTCGACTGTTGTCAGGGCTGAGCTGATTGATTAACAACTCTCTCCACTATTTAAAGTGGAGCTTGAGACTTGAGAGGGGTTAACTCTTCACTGTGATATCCTTACTCTAGTGCTCAAGTGCTCAAGCTCCAAGTGCTCATCTTCTTCCTAAACCCTAGCTCTATCTTGTAAGGAGGAAGAAGGTTTGTGAAAGGTTGTTCTTCGCCGAGAAGGAGAAAGCTTTAGCCGGAGATTGTCGAGGCGTTATCCACCGAAGGATCAAGGGTTCGTCTACCTCAAGGACACGCCATGGAGTAGGAGCAAGCAATCTCCGAACCATATAACCAGTAACGTGTTAGCATTGTATTAATTGATAGAATAAGTTTCCGTTTGTGCTAACCATTGTAAGAAGAAGATTGAATTGGGGTGACCGAGCTATTCACCCCCTCTAGGCGTGCCATCGATCCCATCATTCTTGTCACACGGATTTCTTCATATCGAGACGGATACTTTTGACTTGTCTTTATTTGATATAGTCAACTTCTTATGCATAGTTAGATATGGATATCAGTAGAGATACCTTTACTTTTCATTTTTGTACGACTTCATTTGGTGTTATTATTTGATTTAGGGTTACTGTTTACTGTTCTATTCTACTGCGTGTATTGGACTTACGGACAACTTACCTTATATATCGCGTTAGGATTTAGGCTATGGTGCATACCGGTTATCTAGATTACTGCATATCATATAGATGATAATAGAGTTAGATAGTGGGTGATGCATGGGATAGTGACATGCATCATCGTTGTACGTAGCATAGGTGGATGACCTTTGACTCCCTGAAGGTTGAGATGGGTTGTCGGACTTGCTATTAGTGTAGGGGCATACGCAGACGACCTTTGACTCCCTGGAGGTTAAGATGGGTTGTCAGACTTGCCAGATTACCTATCGTGTAGTCCCAGTTCCACTCTTCATTAGTGGATTATAGGTCACGGCGCTGCGACAGGTCCCTACTCTGTTCGGAGATAGATAGTGGTTTGGGAGCGTTACTTTTCCTTAGGGCGAAGTACGTTCAGGTCCAAGACCCTGCCCATAGGTTTCGTGTGATACACGACGGTAGCTGTCTGGGTGGAGGGAGGACCCGGTCAGAGCCTTACCCACTCGGTTTCGCATCGATGTGATGGTGGCCGACTCGCGTCAGGGGTGACCCATGTTACATCATGAGCATGCTATGCATTTCTGCATATGGTTATGATTGCTGCACTTGGTTGCTGCATTTGATTGACATGTATACTATTGGATTTAGATCGGCACAGGTATGTACTTCCTTTCGGTAGTTCAGTTCTGCATTTCCTCTTATTGCATTTTTCTTCGGTTTGTGTTAGTTGGTGACTTACTGCTAGTATACCTTTCTGTGCATATTGGTCTGTATTCGCTGAGTTCTTTAGACTCACCCCATTAACTTTGTTTTTCCCCCTTTCAGGATGATCGACTGGAGCGCCCGACAGCCTGTCCTAGTTAGCGTGAGTCGAGACGATTTCCTGGTTTTTCTGTATTTGATGTGGTACATGTTGGTACCCTTTTCCGTTTATTCTTTCATTGTATTTCCGCTGCTGTATTCTTGATTTGATGTGTCGTTTCGCATGACAGTATAGTTATATTTTTGTGTGCCAGGGAGGCCTTTGTTTCTATTTATTTTATCGTAAGTCGTACCAGTACGCAGCTTTTCTCGTCATCGTCGTTTTTTTTTTCATTTCAGTGGCTTGTTCTAGCCCTATCGGTTGTGGTAAAGGCGGGCTAAGAGGGGCGTAGAGGTAAGGTTTCCAGATTGTCCGTCAGGTCGAGGGAGAAGCAGTCCGGTCAGTGTTGGACGGGTGTCTCCTCGGGGCGTGACATAATATGTAGATGGACTACGAGAAACATTAATGTTATCATCTTCGTGCCGTCATAATATATTTTTTATATCTATGTACTAACTCATGTTTTAATGACCAATTAGATCACGTATTTGATGAATCCTACTTCGACGATATGTAAGTATTGCAATTTGATAAAATAGGACCACCAAACAAACCATGAGCATTCCATACATATTCCACAAAGTGTACATTAATCTACGTCTTCTATAGTTAAATGGTGATCGTGTCATGTTTCTACAAAATTAAATAGGAACTCATTAATATGATAGACATCAAATAATCAAGTAATCTCATACCCATCATATTACTAGAAATGAATGCGTAGAATTACCAATTAATATGATAGGAATCCATATAAATCATTTTGCTAAAGAGATAAATCAATTACTATAGATGAGTAATTGGCAAAATAGCTCAAACGAGCAATTGGCAGAAGTAATGGAGGAGAATAAAAGAGTAATTGGTAGAATAGCTCAAACAGATAATCAAGTATCGCAGGAGAATAAAAGAGTAATTGGTAGAATAGCTCAAACAGATAATCAAGTATCCATAATAAAAGAGTAATTGGCAGAATAGCTCAAATAGATAAAATCACAGGCACGAGTTCAATATTTAGGCTCACAGTGTCCTTCTATGCACCGTCTTCAAACCGTCCCGTACAAAGAAGAGGAGATAAGTAATGGAGGAGAAAAAACAAGGAAGAGGAGAAGGAGGGCGGCATGCAGGGAGAAGGCAACACGTCGGGAGAAGGGGGGCGGCGCGTAGGCAGAAAGCGGCGCGTAGGGAGAAGGGAGGCGGCGCACTGGGACAAGGTGGCGCGTTGGGAGAAGAGGGTGACGTGCAGGGAGAAGGGAGGCAGCGCAGGGACAAGGCGGCGCGCTGACAAAAGGTAGGCGGCGCCGAGAGAAGGGAGTTGACACTAATGGAGAGGGGGGAGACGATGCGAGGTGGGGAGGGGGGAGAAGCAGGCGGCGGGGGCTCTAATGTCTGCGATAAAAAAAGTGAATGGGGAGGAATGAGTTTAGCGATAACCTAGGAGTCGGTGGATTCTCAAATTAAGGATATTAAATCCATACATTAAGAGGGCGCTTGGTATATATTCGGCAATAGGAATGGTAATGAATTTTGATTGAAGAGTTTATGAGTTTAATGATAACCTAGTGGGGGTTGGGTTATAAAATCAAGGGTATCATATCCATATTTTGATTCTGATTCCCGTATACTAAGCATCATAAATGGGAATGAAATAGATTTCATTCTCATTCCTGCCTTCTAAACCCGCTTACCAAGCGCCCCCTAATTTCGATTCTCATCTACCGAACATCAAGTATAAAAATAAAATAGATTTCATTCCCATTCCATCCTCTTAAACTAGCCTACCAAACCATTTCCCGAACTTCCTTTCCACCCTGTTTAGAAAGGAAGAAATTGGAATTCAATTCCATCCTTTGGTAGTAATTTTCAGGAAAGAATTGATAAGGAATTGAATTTTAATTTCTTTCAAACCCCTCAAAATAAATCACACCTAAACACCTCTGATTTGTGAAAGAAATTCACTTGAACAAATTAAATTACCAAATCGTCCCCTCACAAAACAAATCAAAGTTGCTCCGACTCTATTCTCGCAGGATAAAATCGTAAAAGTATAACAATTGAATTCAATTGAATTCTGTTTTTACAATTCATTCCAAACATGAGAATTGAAATTCAATTCCGGATTGAATTCAATTTCGATCGAAATTGAATTCTAATTATTCTAATTCCTTACGTAGAAGGTTTAAAAAAAAAATGGTGTTCGTGATTCGGGAAGCAGTTAGTTCTCAGTAATCATGCTTAAGTTTCGCATCCGTCCCGTCGCTTAATCGCTCCCCGGGGTAAACAAACAAGCTCACTTTACGGAACGGGACCTTCGCGGTATTCACCCCGGGGCGAGTCGTCCCTCTCGACTCGTGCCCTAACCCTAACGCGAAGAGTTCCCTGCCTTCGCCATGAATTTCTTCAGATCAGTCTTCTCTGCGGATGCCGACCTATCGACGTCGCCAACCTCGCCTCGTGTTGACCCCGATGGCGACCACGACGAGCGAGGAGGCGAGGATGCCTTTGGCGGCGAAAGCCGTAGTCCTAATTCTCCGGAAAACGATATCGAGGACAGAGGAGGCGACTCCGGAGGGTGGATCTTCGGAGGACTAATCGAGACATTTGCATCAAAGTCTGAGTCCATCATCCAGACATACCGCCGCGACCTGGCCGAATTCAGCTCCGGCCTTAAGGAGGAGACTTCGGCGTTCCGGGAGATTGCTGCGCGTGCCGTCCGTGGTCTTCCTGGGTCACTCGAGGCTGGTGCCTCCTTGGCCCAGGAGTCCCTGGAGTCTGTCGGGGAGACCATCGACGATTTGGGCGGTTCAGTATGGCGAGGGACTGCTGGCATCATTTCGCAGAGCAAGGAAGCGATCCTATCTCTGGAGGCTGGCTTTGATTCAGGAGATGAAGCGTCCAGTGAACCGAGGCTGCCGGCCAGTTCCGCTGCCTCTTCTAGGATTTACAGTCGATACGAGATGCTGTTGCTTGCGATACAGTCGGATCTCAGTACATTCTCCGAAGACCCAGAGGACACCGATGACTTCAGCAAGTGGAGAACGGAATTTGATTTGGCATCGAAAGAAGAGGAGAGGGAAAATCTTTGCAATGAGAATGGCACTTTGGATGGGTTCCTAAACAAGCTGGTGCCTAGTGTTGTGGATTACGATACATTCTGGTGCCGTTACTTTTACAAGGCACATAAGCTGAAGCAGGCTGAAGAGGCAAGAGCAAAGCTTGTGAAGAGGGTGATTTCTAGAGAAGCCGAGGAGGATTTGAGCTGGGACGTTGATGATCAGGACGAGGAGAAGATGAATGAAAAACTCAAAAAGGAGGAAAATCCAGACAAAACTGGTGATGTTAATGTGTTTGGAAAACCAGACGATGAGAAAGATAGTCATGTGCAGTTAATAGTGGATACTTCAACGGAGCAAAAATCTTCAGTTATATCTGAAGAAAGGACTATGAAGCGTTCGGATGTGAAGGTTAATGAGAAAGAGATATCAACATCTGACAATGCTGAAGAAAGTAAATTGATAGTTGATTTTTTGACCTCCAAGTTGGATGAAACTGTGCTGACTGAAGGAAAGACAGAGTCTGCAGAGTCATCCAAGGACAGTGAATTTTCAATTATCTCAAGCCAGAATTCTCTACCCGAGGAAGATGATCTTGGGTGGTATGAGATTCAGGATCTACCAGAGGATGAAGAAAAGAAACCAGGTGGCTCCAATACGACACTTCTCAAGGTGAATCTGCACAAGAGGCTTAGTGCTGCTGAGGAGGATGAGGATCTGAGTTGGGATATTGAGGACGATGATGAACCCATCGAGCCTTGATTTGTGGATATAGATATGTCTACTTTGATTGTTTTGCCTCCTATTTATCCAATAAACTTACTTCTTTTATGTTGTGAATAATTGCATATATGCTTGCTACTTAATTGCAAACTAAGTTGGCGTTTCCTCATTGAACATGAATAGATGTACTATATCTTTATGTTTACTAATTTTTATAGAAAACACTGTTTATATATGGAATTTGTTTTTTCTTCTTTACTGTTAACAAGAACAAATGCTAATTGACTTGATAGGATACAGACTTCTCATTACCATATAACATGCCCGCTAAATGATATAAATATCTTGAACTAACATCAGGCGATGCAAAGGATCTCTGTGATTAATTTGCTGCAAAATCATATGGAATTTTGAGGCATTAGTGTACCTATTGATCTAAGCTGAGTGATCTTAGCTTAAACATTTCAACTTTAAAAAAAATGCCACGAGTTAGCTTCTTTTACCTGCCTATGAATCTAAGTGCATTGCTGAAATAAGCAATATAGAAATCTTGTTTTGTAATTTTGTCTAAGCATCCCTTTGGTAGGATCCTTGATCAAGTTGTTAGGTTATATATATTACATTCTTCTATGGTATGACAACTTCTCGGTGTACAAATCTGAGATGAAATATGCGAAACACCTCTGTTGTTTGCATGTACCTTTTAATTCTCTAAGTTAGGTTGTTTTTAAATAAAGCAGTAGGTTATATCATATGCAATTGTTATTACTTCCAATCAACTTGTGTGTTAAACGTCAACGGCAATTCAATGGTGAAAAGCACTGAGATCTAGTAAAAGGACTGCATAGATTTTTTTTATTGTTCCAATTTATAGGGCTCAGAAAATCATAAATGAGATTCATTTCCAGGGAGTTAAATTTGGATATTATCTAGCAAGACTTATTTATGTTTTCAATGCACAAGTTTCTTCTGTGGATTTTGGTTCTCTTACTTGAATGTTTATATATTCAATTTTTGCAGACATTCTCCTTCACATTTCTAGCCCTCGTCTCCTCGCACATATGCCACGGTATTCTGATATCCTCTAGGTAAGTCTTAAGTATTAATTGTGAATAAAGTTATTCTATATATTAAAACTGTTTTTTGGTTGGTCCCAATGTGACATATGGTGGAACAATTAGGAACTGCGTGGCTTGAGTTTGGGAATTTTTTCCCACTCACTATAGTTCTATTCCTAAAGGAGCTTTTCTTTATTAAAAAAACAGTTTTAGGCCTTGTTTGGCCATTGAAAATCTATTTTTATTTTATAGTTTTTATAAAATAAAATAAATTCGTTAAAGATGAAAATTAAAAAAATATTTACCACATCATTCACCTGTGATAAATTTAAATGCATTAAAAATATCAATTCTAACAATTTAATTTAATTTATTGTTAATTTTACTTTTTTTTAATGTGAAAAAATTTTATTTTTATTTTTAAAAAACAAACAAGGTAGCCCTTCACTAAGAACCATATAGCCTGGTTTAGTGGCATACTATACTTAAGTTGGAGAGGTAGAGGAAGAGATCCCAACTCTGCTTTTAACAACTTAACTTTTGGATTCTGCCACTTCAAGACTGATAGCATGCACACCAACTTCTTCGATTTGGTTTGATAGGCCAAAGTAATAGTATAGTTAGAGGTGTTTGGAGCAGGCCTGGCTTGGGCTCATGCTAAACCAATCTGGAGGCCGGGCATAGTTCAAATTGGTCAAGGGTTGTCCTAGCATTGAACTCGAGTTTGGCTAGAGTCGAGCTAGGTTCAGCAATAAATGTTTAATTTAACAACTAATTTACTTGTTTATATATATAAAAAGGTGGGCTAGACATCTTGGCACATGGGCATGTCAAGTCTGATCAAGAGCCGACATGAACCCACAGGTTGTGACCCCTATGGCTGGGATGGATTTCACTTGGGTCCATGCTAGTGGAAAACTGACACAAGATGAACTGCTCATCTCCACAATCAAATTGGCAGTGGCACCACATAGATTGCCATGGGTGCCAACAATGCATTGGCACCATGTTTGGCACCAACTTTGTGTTTGCCAGCATCAACAACTGAACAAGGTGGCAGAGTTTCAAGGAACCCACTGACCTCACCATGTTGCATGTCGTTGCAAGCTGAAAGCCGAGAATGAGCTCCAGTCTTGCCTGATGAACGTGACCTACTCCTTGGCCATGTCGCAAGCTCTACTCGTTGGCGATGACGACCTTATCATGCACATTGCTACTCTGTTGATTAACTTCTGGTACAATATGACCCATGTTCAACCTGTCAAGCAGCAGTACATACACTTTGTTCTGAGAAGCAACACCCAGCTCAACTTTGCCTCCACGATGGTTGGCCTCTGTGGCAGATTTCTAACAAAGGGCGACGTTGGATTCATTTGATGGGCTGTCTGGCAATATGTCCACAAGAAGAATGATTCTGGAGCAACAACTGGCTAGTAAAGGGGTTGATTGAGCCATAGTGGAGCCAATTGAGATCTGCAACAACTTGCTCGGAGTTTGGAAGCAGTTGGTTCAATAACTATTGTCATGGGGAGATTTATTTACTTTCTCTCTATCTAATAATATGCTTCATGCTGACATGGGTCTAGCTTGTGTTTGGTGCTCAGAAGAAATAACATGTTGCTTTTCGCTGCATCTTTCAAGTGAACTAGCTTTATATGGGGTCAATCATCCTTATTCTCTTTGTTGCTTCTCTTGATCTTTAGTTTGTTGATACAGTGTTAGTTTTTCTTCACTTGTTGCTGGTGCACATTTGGCAATAGATTTCTGGGTAAGCAAGTAATTCTGCAGATTCTGGAGGAAGCAGAAAATTTTCAGGTTCTTCCTTGTTCACTTAATTTTCCTTTTCCAAAAAATGGCATCATGAAAATTTCTGCAAATTTTAATGTAGTTTTATTGGATTTGACATATTTAAGATTGATAATCCAGTCCATATCATCCATTTTATTTATTTCCACATCACTAGAGTGGTAGATTACAAGCGATGATGTACCTGATGCCTGATGGATTGTTTGGTAAATTTGAGAAAATTTAACTGGAAAGTGCAATTCACTATCGTCTGTAGTATTTCTAAGTGAGCTTGAATTTTGTTTCAGAATGTTGGAACTATAATGTAATTTTAATAGGTTTTATTTTACTTGACCACACCATATGACACTCTATTTAATAGGTTCCATTTTGTTGTATGTTAAGTTGCCAGATTTATGTGAGAATGTTGTTTCAACTTTACAAGGCACTGCTTTTTCAAGTTGGATGTTTATGTTTCAGTTGGCTTGTTTTTTCCCTCTTCACACATGTGAATAACTTGATAAATATTGATTTAATTAAAAACTTAATGATGCCGAGAATTTTGGAGTCAATTATATGCTTGAGAGTTCCATTACCGAAGGTGGGCGTTATTGGAGTTGATTACTACTGTAGATGCCGAACTAGTTACAGATGCCAAGATCGCTAGGATGCGAGCAAAAGGGTTCTAAAATTTTTGCTTCATGAATTATAGTTTTTTATGAATTGTTTTAGTAATAAGAGTTTTCCTTGGCAAAATTTCTGCTGTAAGAAATTGTATGTGGATTACTGTGTGTTAACTTTGTAAGAGCAAAACTAAGAACAGTGGAAACTCAAATCAAAATAAAGGGGTGATCTGGGCGAGTAGTTTTTGGAGGAGGATCGGAGGCCCGGTCAGGTTCGATTGAGTGTGACCGGGTCGGGAAAGATTAAGCAAGGTCGTCCCCGGTCTCATGGGCCGGGCCTGAGGCTCAGCAAGAAGAATGGAGGTCAAGGCAGATAAGGCCTCAGTTCGGGCTCAGATGTTCGGGATCAAATTCGCCTGAGGTCAGTCACTCGGGATCGGTCATCCGAGGTCAGCCACTCGGGGTTGACTCCTCGGGGTCAGTCACTCAAGGTCGGTCACGCGAAGTCAGTCACCTGAGGTCGGTCACTCGAGGTGGGTCACCCGAGGTCGATCACCTGAGGTTGGTCATTCGTGGTCGGTCACCCAAGGTCGGTCGCGCGGAGTCAGTCACCCGAGGTGGGTAACTCGAGGTGGGACACCCGAGGTCGGTCACCCAAGGTTGGTCATTCGGGGTCGGTCACCCGGGGTCGGCCACTCGGGGCCAGTCAACCGAGGTCGGTCACTCGGCTCGGGTGTCCCTAGTCGAGCGCCCTGAGTTCGCCCCACGTGCGGAGGCTTAGGATCCGAACTTATCTGACCGACCCGAACTGCGAGTTAGGGCAAGCCAACTGAGCAAGTATGGGACCACCTCTGTAATAATAATGTAGCAGATTTCTGACATAATCATCACCTGATAGAGCCACTTGACAAAGCCGCCTGACAGAGCCGCCGAATGTTAATGAGAATCAGAAGAGGCAGTTTAGACAGGGTGTCAGGCGGTTGCGGCAGTCTCACATGGTCAGTAAAGCTGCCACAGATTCAGTCTGCCAACTGATCATTCCTTAATGAGACAGGACAGCTCTGACATGGCAGAGCGCTTCCCTCCCCCTATATAAACCCCACTTTGGGCTCCAAGAAGGGGATTGCTGCCATTTGCAACCATCACCACCATCTTGTAAGCCCCATTTTGGTCCGAGCCGAGTGACTTGAGCCTGATCCCTATTTGAGCCCGAGTCCGACCCCTGAGTTATAGCAGATCGGGTCGTCTTGATCAAACCGAGTCAGCCGGGTAAGATTCGATCTTCGCTTGTCGACGGGATCAAGGGGAAATTATAAAATTTATGGTTCGGTGATTGTTTATATGAATTATCTGGAATGATGTATTTGTATCGTTTGAAACTTTTAGTATTTGGCTTAAAATTTCAGTTGCAAATAAAAAATCAATAATTTTGTATGATTATTTGTATGACAATTTTCTTAATATTACTTTTGAAGCACAAAATAGATGTGAGCTGTAACAACTGCAATAATAAAAATTTCAAAGTTATAAGAGGCTTAATTATTGTTATTCCTTTTTCTTAATTTAGGAATCAATTAACTCTTGGTGTGATAGGTTCTATTTTATTAAAGTTTTTCACCTATCACTAACATAAATTACATAAATTGGGATTCATTTAGATGATTAGTATTCTTAAATTTATTTTTTATTAGAGGAAAATTTCTTGCAATAAACTATAGTTGAGATTCAAATTTTATTATTTTTATTATTTATTATTAGAGAACCTAATCATTATTTGGGTGAATTATTGTTATTCCTTAATATATCACATCAAAGACATTGTTGGTAGGCTTTATTTGTTTATTTTAAAAAATAATTTATTTATGAAAAGCATTCTAATTTTTTATTATTTAGATACAATATTAAAATGTATAGAAAATTATTTTCTTATATTGGATGCATAAATATAGTTTTTTCAAATTGAGTTGAGTGATCAAATGGTGTCAAAATAAAAAATAGTTTGGAAAGCCAAATGGGGCGAGCCAAACACCACCCTACAACTCTCTCTTGGTATGATTGGCCCTTTTGCTAAAATTGATTCACTAGTATGATCAAGCCAATTGATTCGATTGAACTCCTTAGATCTATTGGTTATTGCTGACTTCGATTGAGGTAATTGACTTGTCTTATCTGTTTGATCAATCAAGTTCCCCAGCTTGATCAAGTTGATTGTTTTGATTAATTGGCCTAGATTGATCGACTTGCTCACAACATCTAGATCCCTTGGCTAGGTTAAATCAAGTAGATTAATAGGTCTACTTGAATCAATCAAATTAGTTGGATTGACCATCTCAATCAGATCATCTAACCTTAACCACTTGCTTGCTCAATGATCCAACCAAATCACTTGATTTGCATAGGTTGATTGGACCATCCAATTTGATTAGATTACCTAATTCAACCGGATCAATCGACCCACATGATTTGTTTTACCAACTAGACCCACCCAACCTGTTTAGCCTGCCTTGACTAATTGACGTGCTTTAACTGATCCACTTTGACAGATTGTACAAATTAACTCACCTATCCTAGTTTGTATGCTTGTTGTCTACGTATTGGTTTGTTTGGGGGATCATAATGACAAGAGGTGAAAATTTAGTTTTTAGGACTACTCCAATTTAGTTAAATTTTGTAATATTTAAATTTATTTATAAGATCATCGAGTTAATATGTTAACTAGTTAAATAAGTTGTTTAAGTTTAGATTAATTTCTTTGTACAAGTTTGAGCTTAGTTAAAGATTAACTTGAATTTGGTTCAGCTTGGTTCATTTATATATTATCGAGTTCTTAATTTAAAATTATTTGATTTATTTAAAACTTTAATATTTTTAAACTTATTCATTGGTTGTTGAATTAGATAATATAAATTTATTTGTTGGTTTTGATTTTGTTTTATTTATTTACTACGTGTTGGAATCGATGGACCGGCTAGAGGGGGTGAATAACTTCTCACCCAAATCGTTGGTTTCTTTCTACAAGGTTAGTGCGCAAGCGAAAATACAAGCTACAATTAAAACAATGCTAACACAAAACCTTTACCTGGTTCGGAGATTGCTTGCTCCTGTTGGTGCAATCTTTGTTATATCAAGGTTGACCTAGTTTGACTAAGCTCAGGTGAGCTTGAGTTTCGATATCTGACAATGATGTTTGAACATTGTGTGAGTCAAATGAGTCAAGCTTGACTGGAGACGTGATGTGAAAAAGTCCTAGTGGGACTAGGTGAAGTTCAGGGTATCGGGAAGATCACACGCTGACAAGAGAAAAGTCCTAGTGAGATTAGGTGAAGTTCAGGTGGATCGGGGAGATCACACGCTGACACGGAAAAAGTCCTAGTTGGGAACTAGGCAAGGGAAAGTCCAAGTCGGTCAAAAATCTGATCGGACAATTGGTAAGGAAGTTCTAACAGGTCACGGTTGATCGGAGTTAGGCAAGGAAACCTTAGATTTGTGCACACAAGTTAGGGTTGGGGTCAATCGATTAAGTAATCGATTGATGTCGATTTCTGATAAATAGAAGTCCTCTTAATCGACTGAGTGGTCAATTAAAGAGGGAATGAATTGATTGGGCAATCGATTGGGAGAATTGTGTCGTGAGAAAAGAAGCAGGCTGAATCGATTAGGTGATCGATTCAACCTCTCCTTGATCGATTGGGCAATCGATTAAGAAGGACGGTAATCGATTGGTCAATCGATTACAGTGGAATTGCGCGAGGTACAGAGAGGTGCTGAATTGATTAAGCAATCGATTAAGAACGTCTTAATCGATTAGCTAATCGATTGAGCTTCAAAAAATAGCTGTTGAACGGTTAAGTCTGACGTGATAATCGATTGGGTAATCGATTAGAGAACTCTAGATCACGGGTATATAAGGTTTTCACGCAGGTTTGAAGCGGCAGCTCTTGAAGCTATTCGACGACTCTTTTCCTCCTTCTTCATCAGTTCTTGAGCTAGTCTTGGTGCACTTCAAGAGGTGTTTTCCAATCAAGAAAAAGAAGAAAGCAAGACAAGCAAGAATCTAAGTGTACAAATCTTATAAGATTTATTGTATTTGCTTGAGTTTCTTGAGTGTTTCTTCTTGTAAGATTGTAAGAGGTTTCTCCACCTCAAGAAGAAGATCTTTCATAGTGTATGAGAGAGTGAGGAAGAACGGATCATTAGATTAGTTACCTCAAGGAGGTAGATACCAAGTAAAATCCTTGAGTGTTATCATTACTTGGAGTCTTCCGTAATGAAAAATCATCAACAAGCAAATCGGAGCTAATCACCCCCCTCTAGCTCGCCTACCGGTTCAAATAAGTGGTATCAGAACGATGTCGCTCTCCTTTGGACTCATCGCCAAAAGAGTAAGAGCTAGAGGAAGAAGAAGGAATTTGAAGAAACCCTAATCTTAAGAAGTCATCATCAAGAGGGTTCAACTTCAAAATGGAGTTCGGCTACGACATCCGGGCATCTCTAATGTACGACAAAGCCAATTTCGATCTTTGGAAGACAAAGATTGAAAATTTCTTCATGATAGAGATAGAGCAATGGTTTGCTCTAATGGAGGGCTTTGAAGCTCCAACAAGCACCAAAGGAAAGCTCCTCAAGAAGACCAAATAGAATGAGGAGCAAATTAAGAGATGCGAGGCAAATGACAAGGTGATCAAATTGTTGGTCAATCTATTGTCAAACACCATCTTGGACAAAATTGGAGAATTTCAAGATGCCAAAGAGCTTTGGAGAAAATTGACAAAGCTTCATGAAGATCCCTCCACTTTACCAAATCAAGACAAATACGAAGAAGGAGATTCATTGAAGGAAGAAGATTCGAAAGTTGAGAGATGCTCAACATCCGAAGATGAAGTTCAAGAAGCCTCCACTTCAAGGATTGAGGGGGAGCAAAATTTGCCATTGACATCGGATCAAAGAAAAGATTCAACATCATCATCCGAGATCAATAAAGAAGATGAAGAATCGAATGTCACCTCTACACCTCATGAAGGTATAACAATTTCAATTTGCAAAAATAAATATCATATCATTTGCTTTGAGTGTAGGGTAAAAGGGCATTACAAGAGTAAGTGCCCTAATTTGATCACAAGAAGGTGCAAGTGACACCCAAGACCAAGGAGAAATCAAAGGAGGTCGGCCCCATAGTACGGAAGGATAAGAAGCACATTGCATGCTTCTCATGCAAATAAAAGAAACATTATCGGAACCAATGTCCAAAAGGAAAGATCCGACCAAGATAAAACGAAGGAACTCAAATCAAGGGGGAGTCTCCAAGAACAAGACTAAGGTACCATTAGGTAATGGTACTTATTTAAATCATGATAATATGCATTCTAATTATTATTATTTCAATGCTATTTATCATGAAAATAGTTGGTATGAAAAACCTAAGGAAAAATATAGAGCCTTCTATGCTAGGACTATTACACCTAAGGATAAGAAAAAATCTAGATCATTCAATGGTAGACCTACCCAACCCAAGGCCAAGAAGAATAGTTACTAAGGCAACTTTAGAAAACCAAGCCTTGAGAAAGTAATGATTAAAAATCAAGTTTTGAGGTCAAAACTTGAAACATTAGAAAAATCCCTTAAAATGATAGAAAATCTTCTTAAGGGATCAAAGGATAAATACCTAGGTTTAGGAAATCAAGGACCCTCTAGGGCCAAGGAAGGTTTGAGGTACAAACCTAAAGCCAAGAATGATGAGTCATCATATCATAGAGTTTCATATAGGTATGGAATAAATCTAGGTCTAGGAGTCAAGTCAAGGCCAAAAGAGAAGTCATTCTTAGAGTTGACCAAGACAAGACCAACATGACTAAGGCGTCAGAGAAGCCTAAGAAAGTCGTCAGGAAGGTATCAAGGGAAGTCATCCCTAGTGAATACCTAGAACACCCAAAGAGCACCAATAGATTTTGGGTTTCTAAGAGTATGTTCGCCACACCCTAGATAGGTATAGAGAGTATCAATTCAAATTGGAAGGCTAGTTAACCCAACATTGATGAAGTTGACACTTTGGGATATTTTCAAGGAATTGTTATCCTTGAAAATGAAAAGGATTCTTTGTTTACTCTTGAGGAGTAAAACTGTGTCAAACTATGATATTAAAGATTAAATAAAGTTGGCACTACTAGGTTAGAATCCAATGATATGCCAAGTTGAGAGTTTAGGCATTATCTTGGAAAATTAGGGGCAAAATTAAAATTATCAATGACTTAGCGATGAGTTATTGATACTTAGATAGAAAATCTAGGTATTTCCTTTTATGCTATTATGCTATTACTTGTATGCCCTATCACATGCCATGACATCATATTTCATCATTCATACTTTACTATGAAAATACCATATGTCATGTCACACATTCGCCTTTGAGTTATAATTAATTTTTTCTTTTGAAAATATCCATGTGTTGCATATCATAGTCATTTTCAAGCATTATTTAAATTTATGAGTGAAATTAAGGATATTTACATTATTTGACATCCTAGATGGATGATCAAAGTTTATAATGTCTAGATAAAAATGCATGAACCCTTGGTTTATGGAAAATATAATTTTACATCTCACAAAGACTATAAGTTGACTTGTATGTGTTTTGAGATACTTTAGATACAAGTGAGATGTTAGGTTGATGAATAAAACTCAAAGTGTTGATAAAGTACATCTTATTGAGTTTGAAGTTCATCAAAACAAGAATTCAAGTGAACTCCAATTATTAGGAAAACTAATGTACGAATCATGTACATTTAGCCCAAAGAACATGGTTGAAAATTATTTTAAAACTATCTTGGAAAAACTTTGGTGAAGACTATCTTTTGATAGCAATCATCATTGATGAAATGAATATAAAATAGAGTGAAGCATTAAAATATCTCAATGGTTTTCAATTTTATGTTAATCTTTGAAATGAAAGCTATTTTCATAGAAAACTATTTCTCCATGATAGTATATGTCATAAATAATGTCTACACAAAAATTCATGTTTTTTAAAATTTTATAAAATTATTTAGAAGTGTTTGAAATTCAGTCTGAAATTATTTTCGAAAATCAGAAACTCCCAATCAATTAGGTGATCGATTAAGACATACATTGGTGAACCTTTTTCGCGAGCACAAAAGCTCGTGTAATCGATCTGTTGATCGATTAAGGATAGCCGTAATTGATCAGATGATCGATTAAACACAGATTAATCAATTGAGACCCAACACCAATCGATTGGTACGACTGAAACTGTCTGATTTTAGTCCTTTAATCGGACACTTGGTGAGGAAGTCCCAACATGTCACAGTTGACCGGGGTTAGGCAAGGAAATCCTAGACTTGTGCACGCATGTTAGGATTGGGGTCAATTGATTAAGTAATCGATTGACGTCGATTTCTGGCAAACAGAAGTCCTCTTAATCGACTAAGTGATCGATTAAGGAGGGAATGAATTAATTAGGCAATCGATAGGGAGAATTGTGTCATGAGAACAGAAGCAGATTAAATCGATTAGGTGATTGATTCAACCTCTCCTTGATCGATTGGGCAATCGATTAAGGAGGACGATAATCTATTGGTCAATCGATTATAGTGGAATTGCGCGAGGCACAGAGAGGTGCTGAATTGATTCAGCAATCGATTAAGATCGTCTTAATCGATTGGCTAATCGATTAAGCTTCAAAAAATAACCGTTGAACGGCTAAATCTGACGTGGTAATCGATTGGGTAATGGATTAGAGAGCCCTAGGTTGTGGGTATATAGGGTTTTTACGCAGGTTTAAAGCGGCAACTCTTGAAGCTATTCGACGACTCTTCTCCTCCTTCTTCGCCATTTCTTGAGCTAGTGTTGGTGCACTTCAAGAGGCATTTTCCAAACAAGAAGAAGAAGAAAGCAAGAAAAGCAAGGATCTAAGTATACAAATCTTGTAAGATTTATTGTATTTGCTTGAGTTTCTTGAGTGTTTCTTCTTGTAAGCTTTTAAGGGGTTTCTCCATCTCAAGAAGGAGATCTTTCATAGTGTATGAGAGAGTGAGAAAGAGTGGATCCTTGAATTAGTCACCTCAAGGAGATGGATACCAAGTAAAATTCTTAAGTGTTAGCATTACTTGGAATCTTCCGCAACGAAAAATCATCAACAAGCAAATTGGAGCTAATCACCCCCCTCTAGCTCGTCTACCGGTCCTAACAGCTCTTGATCCATGGCGTGTCCTTGAGGTGGACGAACCCTTGATCCTTCGGTGGATCACTCCCCGGCAATCTCCGGCTAATGCTTTCTCCTTTTCGGTGGAGAACAACAACTTACAATATACTCTTCCTCTTCACAAGATGAAAGCTAGGGTTAAGAGGAAGAGAGTGGATTTGAAAGCTTGAATACTTGAGCAAGGATCTTTCACAATAGAACTGCTAACCCTTCTCAAGTCTCAAGCTCCTTTTTAAATAAAGGAGAGAGCTATTAATAAAACAGTTCGGCCCCGACACCAGCCGACTGCCACCAGAACTGTCGACTGGTGACCAGCCAACGACTGGATTTCGAACAGACCAGTCGACTCGTTCCAACCCCAATCAACTGATCTTTCTGTGAGTATCCTCTCAGTGCTGCCAGTTGACTACTTCCCTTGTCAGTCGACTGCCCAGCTTACAAATCCACTCTTAACCTCTCCGAAGTCCATCCTTTGCGTATGCCTTGAAATCTACTTCTCTAGCTCGCCCCTTGAAGTTCTCTTCCTTTGGCTCTCGTCCCTCGGATGCACACAAGCCCGCGACTTGTCTCCATGTCATCCTTCATGTATGCCTTTGAAGTCTACTTCCATGGCTTACCCTTTAAAGTCCTCTTCCTTTGGCTCTCATCCCTCGGATGCATACTCCGTTGTTCCTCATGTGTGGTTCACCAAATCCTGCATAACTTAAACACATCAAACCAATATGAAATCCTAACTTAAACTTATTGACACACATATCAAAACCTATGATTTATCCGATTAAACTTGGCTCGATTGCACCAACAATCTCTCCCTTTTTGATGTGTAACAATATATTTAAGTTAGGCATAAGGATAACAATTGAAAATTAGAGGCATAGCATACTAAGAAGCATAAACATGCATCCTCCTCCTTAACCTATGTCCTATCACATGATTTTCAATTTTTGCATAAACATGAAGAAAATAAATTTAAGTTCTAACTTAAACCCTTTAGTTCACCCCCTTTGATACTATCAAAAAGATTGTACCAAACAATTCAAACGAAGATATCAAAGTAAAACCAAGGTGAGTAGTTTTTCTGAAAAATACATCTGAAATCTGAAAATAAGAGTATCAGTCGACTGAGATAGTTACCAGTCGATTGGCCTCAACGAATCTACCCTCCCTACCAAGGAACAGTAAGATCAGATGACTGACCCTTTGCGCCAGTCAACTGATACATTTCTGACCCGAATTACAGTCTTTTGAGCAAAATTTTAGAAATGCATAAAAAAATCTAGAAAATTCCAAAAATCATAAAATTTTGCAAACATATTTCTTTTGATATCCTCTAACAGGGAAAATATATTTTTATGAAAACTCAAAGTATTTTTAAATTTTTGACCAAAACTTAAAACTTGAAATTTTTTTAATTTTGTATCAAACTTAAACCCTAGTTTTGAAACTATGTGTTTTCCAAATCTATGCCATAGAAAATAAAACACATAATTATTTTCAAAATAATTAAAATATCTAACTATTATCAATGAGCAAGATGTCTATTAATTAAACATTTGTTTTCCCCATAGTTGGTCTATTATTGCTTATAATGATACATTTCATAACTATTAAAATGTCATAAGCACATGTGAATTATGAGTATCATCATAACATCTCATATGCATAAATAAAATCATGAATCAAGTCATTATGAGATGTAACGAAGGTAATCTTTCTTTAGCTCATTTGATCATGAATATATTTAGGCTAAATGCTCCTCCTTAAGGTTTTAAGTCAATCATTTTGTTTTTCAAAAATTTAAAATTTTAACAAACATGGTTGATTAATCCTAAATCCTCTAACCTTTGAGGATGAACTTTGGCACCCAATAGAAATGTTTCCTAATTGGGTTGACCAAATATTCCTTGGGGATCCATTTTTTATCTAGGGTTTTGATTTTTGATTATCCTCTAGCAAGTAGACACACTAGTACAAAAAAGACCTTTAACAACGGCTTTTAACACCGGTTGTATTAAAACCGGTGTTAAAAAAAAAGGCGGTGGCATTTTTGTAATTATTTGAACTCTAAAATACTTTTAACACCGGTTCTTTTAACAACCGGTGTTAAAAATATATTTAACTACGATTTTATAAATAACCGGGGTCATATGTTATAATTATTTGAATTTTAAAATACTTTTAACACCGGTTCTTTTAACAACCGGTGTTAAAAATATATTTGACTATGGTTTTGTAAATAACCGTGGTCATATGTTTTTCTCGCGCATGCCTTGTTCTTAATTAAGTCATACATGTCAATTATAATAGTCTAACTTTTGATCAGTCATAAAAAATTAAAATAAAAATAAAATAATAATAATAGTAAATAAATGTATAGAATAAAATAATATATAGGAATATGTATATAAATTTATGTATAATTATCATAAATAGGAGGTTAAAAATTAGAAACAGTCATATGAAAGATTTTAAAATAATTTTTCTAAATTTTTGAAAATATTTATAGAGAAAATTGATCGCTATCTATTATGAATTATTTAAGAAAATATTTGATTTTTGAAATATATTTATATATATAAATAAGAGAAAAATTTAAATTAGGTAATATATAAACTAACCTTCCGCCGAACCCTAAACCCGACCCCTCCTCTTTTCCCCCTCCTTTCCTTCTCTCCCTCTCGCCCGACGCCGCTGAGCTCCGCCCGACGCCGTCCTCTTCGAGAACGCGGAGCAAGCCACAGGAGCGCCGTCTCCGAGCTCTAGCAACACACGCGAAGCCCTCCTCTTGCTCTCAATCACAGCGAGTACAAGCCGACTTTTCCTATTCTTCTCCTCGTTGCAACCACCCCCTAAGCCACCGTCGACGGTAGGTTTTCCACGAAAAATATAAGATGTCTCTTTTTTTTTTCTCCTTATTCTCTAATTTTTCCTTAGAGTGCAGAATTGATTCAATACCATGCTTAGTTGTTTTTTTCCCTATTTTTGAAAAAAATTATTTCTTTTTTTCCCCTTTAATCTTTCTGTTCCTCTTTTCTTTAATCTTTCTGTTCGTTTTATTTCTTGAAGAAATAATTGTTAGGTATTGATTTTTAGTGAAATATTTATTGAATTCGATAACTTTTTGAGTTACAATTTTGCATATTTAAATACAGTAATGTTTCCATGTAAGTTATTTGAGTAATTTATTCCTTATTCTTGAAGCAATTAGTTCTTTGGCTTCTGGCAATTAGATTTTTTGGGATGCATGGCTTCTGGTAATTAGTTTTTTGGCCGTGAATCTCATTTTAACTCAACTTTGTATGAGTTGAAATTCTATTTTGTCCTGAGTTGTAAATTATTGAACTTTTACTTTATCTATTTTTGTTTACTTTTATTATGTCGGGGTGTATTTTTATTTTGTCTATGTTGTGTATTTTTATTTTGTCTATGTTGTGTAATTATGACCATGAGAATCTTAAATTTTGCTTTCTCGGACATTAAAGGTTTTCTGACTGATGTCAAGCCTGCTCTTTTGAGTGCTTTGGATGCTGAGTGTGAAAAGAACCCATATGAGGTAAAATATGAATGATGAGACATGATCTTGTTGTTGGATTTATTTAATCCATCACTATGGCTACTTATTTGATAATTGACAGGGTGTTGCAGCAACTCCCAAGAAATTGGTAAAAGTTTTGGATTCTGAATTGCCTACTCCTGCATCTGGATCAGATGGACTTCCTCGCGAAGATATTAGTGCAAAGATAACACCTAATTTGTTGAAGGATTTTGGAAATTCTGATTAGAAAGTATAAGATTCAGACTCATTATCCAATCTTTTATAATCACTAGCGTTTCTGTGTTAATGAAAACTGAATTTGCTTCTCTCAATGTATAGGTTCGTTTGGAATCCATTGAGTCTGTTAATAAAATTCTGGATGAAGCACATAAGCGTATCCAACCTGCTGGAACTGGTGTGTATTTCAACATATTTTCTTTGTTGCTTGGTCTCATGATTTGTGAATTCACTTCGCCTATGTTGAATGTCAAATGCTAGTGGAGTTGTTTGGTGCTCTTAGGAGCCGCTTATATGATAGTAACAAAAACTTGATAATGTCGACTTTGGTTACTATTGGTGGTCTTGCATCAGCAATGGGCCTTCCTGTTGAGAAATCTAGTAAGGTAGGTAGCCCAATTGAACAAACAGTTTTTAATTTTTCCAAGTTACTTTAAGCCTACCATTGTTATTGCTTCTTGTACAGGGGATACTGTCAGATGTATTGTAGTGTCTAGGTGATAACAAGAAGCACATGAGAGAATGCACATTAAATACTTTAGATTCATGGGTCTTTGCAGTTCACCTTGATAAAATGGTACCTTTGGATCTATGGCAATCTCCTTTGGTTTCTCCACTTATTGGTTGGTAATATATTTTATCCAATGCATTTTTTCTAGATTCCGTATATTACAATCACTTTATCTGATGCAAAACTTGGCGCTGAGGGACGAAAGGATCTTTTTGATTGGTTAACAAGACATTTGTCAGAGGCAAATGATTTACCTGATGCTTCACAACTTTTTAAGCCAATTGCTACTGCTATGACTGTAAGTCTGAATAAAAGTTGCATAAGGTGCATTTTCTTTGGATAGAAATACTCAGCGAATACATTTCTTTGTTCAGGATAAATCAGTTGATGTTCGCAAGGCTGCTGAGTCTTGTATTGTTGAAGTTCTTAGAGTCTGTGGACAAGAGGCAGTATGTGAACCTTTATAAAAAACCTTTGTTTTCTTCTCCTTATGACAATGATGACTTCGAATCTCATCACCTTTTTCCTTCTAATTTGCAGATTACCAAATGTATGAAGGATTTGAAGGGACCTGCTTTGACAATTGTGCTTGAGCGTTTAAAGCCATCTAAAGTGATTGAAGGTATTTTTTCAGACTTCTTGTCTCTTAAAAACCCAAACCCCAACTCTATTTGATTTCTATCCTACTTTGTTGCCTTCAGAATCTTCAGATTTTACAAGAGAGATTACTGGTGGTCCAGTTTCCAAGTCTACCATGAAGAATGGAAGGCTAGTATCAAGTATCGATATGGGAGCATACATGTATTTCTACTACATTTTTTTTATTCCGTTTATTTGTAACATTGATATTTAACTATTATTTTAGAACTTGTTTTACTTTTAATATAATTAAAGTCTTTTTTTTAATATAATTGTTATTCTTATATATATAAATTAAAAATATATACCGGTTGTTTCTAGAAAAATTGTTATTCTTATATATATAATTGTTATTCTTATATATATAAATTAAAAATTAAAGTCTTTTATATGTCTAGAAAAATTATAAATAAAAATAAATATGAAATTTATATAAAAAATTAAGACTTTTGACACCGGTTGTTTCTAGAACCGGTGTTAAAACATCATTTTTAACACCGATTGTTTCCAGAATCGGTGTTAAAAATGATGTTTTAACACCGGTTGTTTCCAGAACCGATGTTAAAAATGATGTTTTAACACCGGTTGTTTCCAGAACTGGTGTTAAAAATGATGTTTGAACGCCGGTTATTTAAAATAACCGGTGTCTAAAATGGCTTTCCCGCCTCATAATTGAACTTTTAACAACGGTTATTAACCGGTGTTAAATCTATATATTACACCGGTTTGTTAACCGGTGTTAAAAGTCTATACTTACAATGCCGGCTGGATCAACACCGGTTCCGGAACCGGTGTTAAAAGTCGAAAATAACCGGTGTTAAAAGCCTTTTTTCCACTAGTGACAATGAAAGGTCTTTTCATTGCTAGAGTCATTATATCCTAAATCCGTTTTTTTTTGAAACTTGCTCTTTGGCTCCTAATAATCATGTCTAGGGTATTAGAGTCAATTTTAAATTTTCTAAGGGCTTTAATAAGTTATCCACCTTTTCCCTTAATTCCCTATTTTCCTCTTCTAAACATAAATCATTTAAACTAGAAGAAGAGGAAGCATGCATATTATCCTTAAGTGTCATGGATTCTAGTTTTTCATTTAGAATGCAAGTTTCATTTTCCAAACATTTAATTTTCTTCCTAGCTTTAAATAAATCATCGTTAGTGCTAGAAATGATTTTAACTAAGATAGTAGTTGGTAGATTATATACCTCACTTTCTGAGACATCCGAATTCGAATTTGAGCTTCTCCCTTCACTTGAGCTCCCTTCATCTTCACTTGAGCTTTTTCCTTCTTCAACTTCAGATGATGTGGAGACTATATCTTCAATTCCCATTAAGGCAAAATGTGATACATGGTGTTACTCCTCTTCCGATAATGATGACTCATCCCATGTTAGCTTTAAGCTTTAAACCTTTTTCCCATTTTCTTTTGTTTTCTTTTTGTTTTCTTTCTTCTTCCCTTCCTTCTTCTTTAAAAGAGGGCATTCATCCCTCATATGTCCTTCTCCTTGACAATTGTAGTATATAATTTTTCTTGTCCTACTCTTGCTTCTTGAACTTTTCCTACCATGAGATTTATTAGTTGAAAAATATTTAAAAGTTTTTCTCATTTTTCTTACCATGTAAGCTTCTCATAACTATCCATAAATGCACTTAATTTTTCCAAGTCGGATGAGGAGGCTTTCTTCTTTTTACCTTTTCCCTTGTTTGCCACAAGGGTCACTCCTCTTGGTTTATAGACTTCTTCATTTGCTCCTCCAATCCGAATTTCGTGGAGCTTCATGGTTGAGAAGAATTAATCTAGAGAACTTTTCTCTAGATCCTTGGATATGAAATATGAGTCCATCATTGAACTCCAATTTGCAATTCTTGGAAAGCATTGATGGCTTTCATTAATATATCTCGGTTGGAGAGTTGCTCACCTACACTTGTTAGTCCATTTAAAATTTCTTTAATTCTACCATGTAAGTTAGATACCTTCTCCCTTTATCAAGCTTGATGTTGTTGAGTTGAGATCGGAAAAGGTCTCTTTTTGTCAACTTTGCTTCCAATGTGCCCTCATGAAACTCTACTAGCTTATCTCATAAATCCTTAGCACTTGTGTAACTCTCAATCCTTGTTACCTCTTGTTGGGGAAACATACTTAGTAGATGGTGCAAGGCTTTTGAATTTGCTAGATAATCATCCCTTTGCTTCTTGCTACATATTATCTTCTCAAGTGGTTTGTTCTCTTGATCCTTAGGCACTTCAAAATCATTTTCCATTTTTAATATAATATCAAAATCGGTATCGAAGAATACTTCCATTCTCTTTTCCCACCCAGAGAATTCTCCTTCGAATTTGGGTGGTTAGATGTGTGAGCCGGTCATTTTGATGAATGTGCTCTTCTAGGCGATTAGTCCAATTGAAGGGTGATCTTACGCTCTGATACCACTTGTTGGGATCGATGGACCGGCTAGAGGGGATGAATAGCTTCTCACCCGAATCGTTGATTTCTTCCTACAAGGTTAATGCACAAGCAGAAATACAAACTACAATTAAAACAATGCTAACACAAAACCTTTACGTGTTTCAGAGATTGCTTACTCCTACTCTACGACATGTCCTTGAGGTGGACGAACCCTTGATCCTTCGGTGGATCACTCTCCGACAATCTCCGACTAATGCTTTCTCCTTCTTAGTGGAGAACAACCTCTCACAATCTTCTCTTCCTTGTCACAAGATGAAAGCTAGGGTTAGGAGGAAGAGAGTGGATTTGAAAGCTTGAGCACTTGTGCAAGAATCTTTCACAATAGAATAGCTAACCCTTCTCAAGTCGTAAACTCCTGTTTAAATAGAGGAGAGAGCTGTTAATAAAATAACTCAGCCTCGACACCAGTCAACTGCAACCAGGACCAGTCGACTGGTGTTCAGCCAACGGCTAAATTTAGAACAGACCAGTCGACTGGTTCCAACCCTGTTTGACTGATCTTTCTGTGAGTTTCTCTCAGCGCTGCCAGTTGACTACTTCCCTTGTCAGTCGACTGTCTAGCTTACAAACTCACTCTTAACCTCTCTGAAGTTTATCCTTCGCGTATGCCTTGAATCTACTTCTCTAGCTCGCCTCTTGAAGTTCTCTTCCTTTGGCTCTCGTCCCTCGGATGCACACAAGCCCGCGACTTGTCTCCATGTCATCCTTCACGTATGCCTTTGAAGTCTACTTCCATGGCTTACCCTTTAAAGTCCTCTTCTTTGGTTCTCATCCCTCGAATGCATACTCCGTTGTTCCTCATGTGTGGTTCACCAAGTCCTGCATAACTTAAACACACATCAAACCAATATAAAATCCTAATTTAAAGTTATTAACATACACATCAAAAACCATGATCTATCCGATCAAACTTGGGTCGATTGTACCAACACTACATTAATAGGAATTTTATTGATGAGTATGATTCATAAATTTTATTCATGAATAGTTCATAATCTCTCTATTCATGAATATTAACGTTACCTTCATGAGTTGACATAGTTAATTCATGTAAGGGTGTTGTTGTCAATAAGCTATGACATGTCTCACTAGTTATCTCAAACCTTCCTTGTATACACTATTGCTACTGGGAGAAGTTCCTCATAATTTATCTCTCTTTCAAATAGTGGCGGGCCACATTGAAGGGGTAGCCAAGGTAACGATTTCACTTTTTTATTGTCAATGAATATTAATGAGTTCTACGATACACTGTAGGAATTTTTTTTCAAGTGAGAAATGAGCCTAAGAATACTTACAGTTTGGATGAACCTTCATGAATACTTCTCAATTTCTCCGTTGATCGGTGAAAAATAGAACTATGAGATCGAATTGATGATCTCAAGATTAATCAGTTTAAAAAATTAGATAACTAATGTCAACTTTAAAAAAACATAAATATTAACAAATTAAATATAAATATGATCAGTTTATTTATTTAATTTAATAAATTATTCAAAATTATTCATTTAATTTTTATTTTTTTTGGGTGGCTATTTGTCTGTTAGCCCTCCTCTTGAGCCAGTGAAAAATTGAAACGAGTGGGCATCCGTCCTTAAGGTCCCATTCAGTTATTGGAGCAGGGTGGAAAACATAATAGAGTTCCTGATATGTGCCTCAAGATCTGGTTTTGAGTTAAGCTGATCGAACTATCAGAAGAATACCAAATGACAAAGGAAATGCAAACTTGAATTCCACCTAGGAAGAAATATGACATCAAGAATCTATCTACTTTGGAAATGCACATTACAAATCCATGAGAAGAGATTTAAGCACTCTGCCATTGCTACTCATTCTAACATCAGAAAAAGCAATTCCTTGACATGAAATCCCTCTTCCCCATTTCAACACAACCATAACTACATCCACTTCCTTACAAGACATGACTAACAAAGAAAAAGCACCCTAAAGTTGCAATAGCCATCTCTATAACCAAGAATCTATGTTTGTGCTTCGAGAGGAGATGGCAAGGATAGCAGCCTCCTCTTCTGAATGCGTGGAGGGAGATGCTTGGTGTACTTCTTTGGGCCAATTGCCCACGGCAAGAAGACACCCGTTCCGTTGCGTGCGACCTTCTTAATCGGGTTCATGACAACTGCTCTAGGTGGTGGTGCCAGCATGACAACAGGGGTGCGGAGAGTCAAACCCCATGTAGATTGGATCATAGCATGAGGCCCATAGGCAATGATTCCACCATTAGACACCTTTTGCGGGGAAGTTGGGTTCACAGATTGCCACAAGGTCATTGCTTTGTTGGACTGGATGGCAGTAGGTGAATCTGCATGGAGAGTAGAAGTTCTAACTTTCACAAATGTTATGGTCATCCTCTTACTTGGTGATGCACACACAACATGCCTTGCCATGTCCGCACTATTCCCACGCATAACTAGCAGTGACCTGCAGAATTTTATGCATGATTAGTATGTAAGATTTCATAATTGAATTGTCTAAACAAACTAATGCAGCAGGTATTATATCGAGTTCCTCGTATTGTCTAACATACAATTTTCAAAATGGAATTAAAGTCTATCTGCATACCCTTCCTTAACTGTAAGGGTCAGAGATCCCTTATACTGTCCCTCATGATCGCTGATCAAAGACCGCCCAAATGCCATTGTAGTTTCAGAGAGGAGAAGCGTCGAAATGGGATTTTCGAGATGTGGAGGTTTGAAGTAGGGTTGTGAATGCTCATCCTGAAGAAAAATAAAATAAAGTTGGAGAGGCACATGAGGAAACTTGACTTCACACTTTAGAGATCTAAGCATAATTCCAATTAACTCTATAAAAAAGTGTTACCTCATCAAAGAAGTTGATAATGCAGCTGTTAGGCTTCTTACTTTCTGGTACTAATTGCCACTGAACCAAGTGATCAATTACGGTCTGCAAAGCAGGGGGAATCGATTCTATATTGCCTATATGTAAAAATAAAAACGCTTAGTCCTTCAGTTAGGGATTGTTTTTCTTTTTTCCTTTTTTTGTGAACATCATCATTAGTTATTCTTGGATTGTTGAATGAACAGAGTAGCAAGTTTTCATATTGCCTACAGAGGCATGGAATGCTCAAATTTTGATGCCAAATTAATTGAAATTAACAGAATTTGGAACAATTCTCAGAATTGTAATATTTACTTGCTCCCTCTTCAGTAGCTGATTGGAATAATGGCACACCAAGTTGAATGATCTCCTTCTTGTTCCCCTTTATTTGCTTGTTGAAGAAAATAAAAGTTTCTCCTGAAAACATATGCACCAATGCAGTTATTCCACAGTTGTTAGCTCCTGATCAACTACAGTACAGAATGCCTCTAAACAAAACCTATGTTGTCACACTGACCAATCTCAAACACAAGAAGACACATTTTTGACCAAAAAAATGAGGCAGTATCAAGTATTTGAATTGATTAATGAAAAGCAATCTCATTGATAAGAAATGCAGTGATCTGATACAAGTAATAAACGATAGAGCAGAATTTTACCAGGTAGTTCTCCTCTGCGTCCTGCCAGACGAAGCTCATTGATGTATTCAACAAGGCTTGGTAGCTCTGACTCTGAGAAAATGTTCTCATACAACTTGAGACCTTTTACAACATTGACCTGACAAAATCACAATAATCAATATACTTGATCATATGGGAAGCTCGCTAATTTTATTTGAATGCAAAACTTCTACTTCCTACAGCATCTTATATTGCATCTCTATACAGAATTTGTGTCCAATGATGTTAAGATAGAACTCGCCATATGCCCTTTCACGGCTTCCTTCGCCACAAAGCCCTTGGAGATCTTGATCCTCTCTGGCCGCACCAAGCAATCTCCACGGTCAGTACAAACGTTGACCTCCTCCACCGAACCCAGCTCCTCTTGCGATCCTAACAAGTGCAATTATAATATACAGTTAATGCCTGAATCAACAACTCAGAAGGATTTTCATTTATGGTCCAGGACTTCAACCACAGCAAAAAAGGCATGCCGTAGAAAACTTGAAATCGGTAGTTGGGCACAGCGGTGAAGAAATAAAGTTCAAAGTCCAGATGCCCTAAATGCTTGCAAAATGGAATTTTCCTTGCAGTCGCAGAATGGTCAATTGCAATTAGTATTTAGGCGGCGGCCATCTCCATCTTGGATTCCTTACCAACGAGATGGGCTCCGCCTCCACGGACGCTACCTAAAGCCACCACTGGCGGGGCCCGGCGGTCTCCAGACATGTGGACGCCGCACCGCCGGATCCTAACAACGGCGTGCCGAGGTGACTGGGCCAGCAGCACCACCAACCCCCTTCCCCGAGGGGCTAGGCTGGTTGACAACCAAACGGGTTGCGGCACATGTACCCTCACCCACCTCCCACTCCCACCCGACTCGGGGGATCATCGGCTGGTTTAGACCGTCCGATCGTTAATTGCGGATCGTAACCCTCGTGGTTCGCGTCACACGAGAACAACCGCCACGTGACGCCAGGGGAGCGGCGGAAAGCGAGCGCACCGCCTCCTCTTTTGGTTCGTCCCCAATGCGATGCGCAGCTTCTCCACGGCTTCCGAGCTAATAGACTTCCTCTTTTAACTACCTAAAAAGTGGAAGTAAAGAAGGAAAATCAACGATTTCCCATGTCTGTGGACGCTTTCACCTACTGGGTCTTTCTCGATCCGGCCGCCGGGAGGCCGCGGCCACAGAATCGACTGCTGAGTGCTCGGAGGGAGAAGAGAAGCTCTATCAGGGCCGTCCTATCGAATTGGAATTTCGTTCAAAGCTAACTATTGTTGGGGAAGACTGAAGAGATCTAGAAATGTAAAAAGTAGTAGCCGTGGAAAAACAAAAAGTGTTGAAATTTTGAGAGAAGGATTGAAATGGCATCCGTCGATTAATTGATTTGATAAATTGATTAGTTACCTTTGTAGGCGTCACCATCTTCAACTCCCTTGTGATCCGAAGCATCTCCCCCAGAATAAACCTCCGTCGCCGCCACCGCTTGCTCCTCGATCCCCGCAACTTCAATGCTACCGTAGGCCGCCTCGTCCGAAGGTATTTCCGCCGCCGCCGCGTCCTTTACGCCGATCTCAACGCCCTCTGCCACCGCATCCTCCGCCGCGGCAATTTCCTCCTTCGCGGGAGGGATGTCGATCGCCTTAGGCTTCTCCTCCGGCCGAAACACTGCATGGAACTTATCCTTCGCCGGAGATCGATTGGCCGCCACCGAATGAAGCTCGGCGGAGATGTCGGAGACGGAGAAAAATTTCTGCATATGGAGCACCGGGATCCAGTTGAGACGCCGACGGTGTACGGCGGCGAACACCGACTCGTACTCCTCGGCACCCCCTATCTGCGCCAGGTGGCTGCAAAGCGCGTCGATGATCGCATTCGCGGCCGCGAACTCGCTCCGGAACCACGCGATCATCGCGTCCCTCGCGTATAGCTCCGGTACCGCCGCCGAGGTACCGGCCCCTGCCACCACCGTCGCCATCGCTCCAGAGATCACTCAATCGCCTGCTCTTCCTACGAATCCCGGTGACAGCGAGACGAGCGAGATTGAGAACAAAAATATAAAAGAAAAAAAAGGATTTGAAATTCACAGTAAATTGCTGAGACTACAGACTCCAAATATCTTGAGACCCAGAGGAGACCCAAGGGCCGTATATATACAGCAGATCCAATACACGTCGATATACACGTCGATTTGCACGTGGCGAACCAAAGTGGCCCGGAGCACCAGAACCGGGCGATCAAGCCAATACCAGATCCGAGAGGCACCTAAATAATGATAGTTTCATCAATCATACGGGCACCTTTATTCCAAGTAGAAACGATAATAGATCCATTGAAATTGAATTTTATATTTTTCAGTTTTATATTATCAGAAATTAGATATTCATCTTGGTATTCATATCAATTAATAAATCAAATAGTTTATATATTAATAATTTTTTTAAAAAATAATTATCATCTTAAAATATCTATATTAAATTAATATCATATTTATGTATTAATTAACGGAGACATTGCGGCCTCCGCCGCCTCGTGTTGCAGCCGGCCACGTAGACCGCCGGTGGGACGCATTTCTGGGCCTCCACTTCCAGGTGGAGTTTCGCTTGGCCTTCCGGTGGAGGTGACGTGGCGAAGTCGTCAGCGAGCACGTCGGTCGAGGGTCGAAAGAGACACAGGCAGTCTTTTAATTTCCTTTGTCCTCCTCCTCCTCCATTATTTTGGAACGCCCGTGGCGTGCACCTTTACGATAGCAGTTGCCAGTTGGTCGATGGCAAATCTTACATCCCATCGGAGGCAGCCAACAGAGTTTTTCCCCGGCCCCACGGTGTTTTTCCTGATCCTCCACTGATCGCTCTCCCTTTCGCGTTCCCTGTCTAAGAAACTCCAGCCGCTTTCGTTTCTGCTACCCTTCCTTCCGAGCCAGACCGAGCGAACCGACCAAATCAGACCCGGTTCAGTGCCGAACGGTCCGAGGTCTACCCAACCTAACTAATAGGCGAACCAAAGTCCAACCGGAAATTTCCAAATTAACACGAAAAGAATTAGGAAAGAGATGGAAAGGAAAATTGGGAACAGTTGCGGAGCACGTGAGACGGCACGAGAAATATTTTAACGGATACGGTGGATTTTGTACACGTGTGCGGCTTGAATCTAAAGCCCCCGATTATGTCAAGAGAAACGTGAGTTTTCTTTATTGGTTGAAAATTTGGAAACGATTGATTTGACCAAATAATGCTGCCTAAGGAGATAAATAAAGTTATATTAGTTTATTTGTGCATGATTGGGCAAAGAAATGAGCTACATGATACATCATTTAAGTTATTGGTGTTCATTAGAAATATATTAAAAATTCTTCACTTTACGGATGCATATTGTACATAATTGGGAAGCTTTGTAATGCTAAAAAGTGAAGAAAGAAAAATAATATAAATGCTACTTTTAAAAACATGAAATGGGAATTCAAAATAGCATATGAGGGAACTTGGATTCCCTAGTTGGACCATCAAGGCTTTCCCTTCCATTCCTTTAAATCATGACTCAAAATTATTGAATGGTACAATCACTCGCTCATCCTTACTACTAGGCTACTTGTCACTTTATCTAAAGTTGTTATAAATCTATCTTCAAGATTGAATTTAAAGGTTATCAAATATAACATCTTCAAACTTTGTCAATCTAACAAATTATCATGCCAAAAAAAAAATGATAAGGCCACTTGCCCGATGAATGCCATTACTATAACATCTTTCAAGCCTAGTCGTCATAATGACTACTACTCTTTCCAAATGCGGGAATATAATAATAACGCGTAGTTGTTCTTATCATTCACTTCACTCATTCCATTATGATCGAATATAAATTATTGCGTGTTTGATTTTCCTCGTTAATATTAAAAATGCTCAACTAGATATGGTCCATCTACCTTTGCTGAACCTGTCGAATAGCATTGATTCAGAAAGCTCAAACTTTGAAATAAGCACAACCAAATCCTGATGAACTCAAATTGGAAGGCGCGCACTTCAGTGAATAAATGAAGGGAGCCAATTTATGCAATCTTATCGCATCTTTGTCACTCTCACTGTCTTAAATTTTTTCCATCTAAATTCATGTGTAGGACCATCAACTTCTTTCAGTATTCTGAAAGAGGATATGAGAAAGGTTGTTGTTTTGATTTCATTAAATCCAAAATATAACAACATTATCATCACTCCAAAAGAGTGAAAAAGATTTGGTAGCCCAACCATGATAAAGGGCGATCCATGTTGTGGTCCTATTCCTTGTTCCCTTCCAAGGAATAATCTACAGTATGTGCCAAAGCTCGAAGTGCTCTTTGGATGGTGGAAACTAAAAGAGCAGCACCACCAAATTAAAGATACATGGCTCCTTCATCAGAGTGCTCGCCAGTCCCTACTCCAATCCCTTTGTACTGCTAACTCTTTTTAATTTGCTTCTTTGTGCCAAACATATAAAAAAGGCAACCATGCTTTAGAGGGATTTCTGGTTTTACTTGTAAAACTTAATAAATTTTCGTTTGGTACAAACGACAGAAAAGAAGACATTCATGGCTTCGGAATCTCCATCCTCTGTCAATGTCCTTAAGAATCTATCATTAAAATAAAAGTGGAACAGGGCAGTTCATTAGTATCTTGATTACGTGGGCATTAAGGGACATAGGATTAGAATATAGCAGTTAAATTTGTTTTTGTTGTCACATCATTAACTCAAAGTGTGGAAGTCATTAATCTAACAAAGTAAGCAAGCATGAAAGATATCGTTTTCCATTTCTGTCTAGATTATTGTACTTGTAACATTATATATTGGTTGAAGTTGGTAATTTTCAGTTCAATGATAATTAAACTTTGCAATGTGTGACCATCCTTGTGATGTAACTAATGAAGCAAATGATCCCAGCAAACTGATGCAACTGCAGTAATTTAGTAGTCAAGTTGCAGATATTTTATTGCATGCATATAATTTTGATTTAGTTGCAAAGATGCATTATCTTAAAGATAAATATCGAGCAGAATATCTTTATTGCAGAGGCCACTAAAGGTGCCTCTCAAGGTTATCTGTCAAGGTATTCTTTTGCTGCACTGATTCATCATTCAAGAAGCATTGGGGAACACAAATGGATGGATCACTGGAAAAAAGGTTCTTGACTCAAAATATGCTCTTTGTGAAGCTTTCATGTGTGCAAGTTGACTGCAGGAGGTAGCACAAAAAGAATACTTTTGTTCTTTGGAGTCCACCACTTGGGTGCTTCAGCTCTTGCCCTATGTTTTCTATATGCATGCTCATCATTGTTGGGCAGTAAGCAATACAACAAGATACAGTTTCTTTGATACTGTATTGCTATGCATTCTTGGTCCAAGTTTTCTAAGAAGGATCTCTTAGTTTCTGACTTAACTTTGTTGCATTATAACTCACTATTAGTATCCATCTCAGGTAAGACCAACTAGACAATGTCCGAGTAAGAATCGATTCCTCTCTATTTTCATACTGTAAGCACACATAATTTAGTTGCACTTGAGAGAATCTAACCTTTCTTTTCTAGTTTAGTGAAGTAATTGGATGGTCAAGAACAGTTCCTGCAGCACCTGCCAAGAATGATTAGTATCATTGAAGCTTTAAGGTTCCTAAGGCAAAAAAGGAATCTGATACTTATTGTCTCCCCCAGTTCAATGTATTTGTGAGGAAGTTACGTGGAAGAAAGAAGTCTCCTAAGCAATCAAATCCATGAAGCAAGTAGATCTCCCTCACTCACTTCTACCATCCAATTTTTTGATCCACCAAATATCCTTTCTGATCTGACCAGTAGTGTCCTATTGAAACGATATTGAAAGGTCTAGCTACAAGATTGCACTGTGTTGCATTTCTGATTCCTCAGGATGTCATGATTGGATGGTAAACTAAAGCACCATGTTTGATGGAATGTGAAAAGCAAATTTGAGCTCAGAGCTTTTTTAAAAGACAAAGTGATTGGTAAAGCAAGAACACTGCAAATGGAAAACCAAACTATTTAGGCTTGCCTTTTAAAATGATGTGACAGTTGTGATAAATCAAGTCTGATAAACAAATATGGAGTCAACTAATCATGAAATTTTATAAATCTTAGTTTCTTTAGGACATGCACACTTGACCATTAATAAAATGTCAAAAGTCAGTAATATAAACAAAGTGAGATTCAACTATCATTTTTTTAACATTAGCATAAACATCTCTGTATTGACTAAATCAGACTTCCATCTCCTTTAATATACTCATTATTAGGCAAAAAAAAGCAATACTAGCAGATTAAAAGGTTATATAAATCCTTTTTTTAAAAAAAGTTATATAAGTAGATATACGATCCATGTTAGTTTAGATGAGGAGCAAGATATAATTCCCTGAATTAATCCTTCATGACTATATCAGACAACCATATTGAATTAGAGAAATCTGACCAATAAACATACACGATGCCAATATTTAATATATGATTGTGACAGACAATGACAGGTTACAAAAAAAAATAGCAAGTAAACGTCACTCCTTCATAAAAGATATCTGGTCCCAAAATGATATATGGCATTGGGTGATGCTGATGCACATGGAGATGAAGATATTCAAGCAGTGTAGTGTTTTTCTACAAATTGTAATAGTTTTTTTTTTGTTTTTTGTTTTCACATGGAGTGTCCATGCATGACAAGAACGCAGAAGAAGCAAAGAGACTGAGGCAAGGAGAAGTGGACTCCGGAAGGCATAAGCCCACAGGAGATGGTGAAAGCTTTGGAACACTTGGAAAGAATATTTGTTGCGTACCAGAATTCATCAGACCATTGATTGATAACAAAAAACAAAAGCTATATTACAAGAGTCAAGAACAAGACTACAAGCAAAGTAAAGCATCAACTTAATTTCAGTGATGTTTCTCAAGCAGTAATATTAAGTTAAGATTTGACCATTGAGTTTCAAAAGCCGATGGTGACTCTTGAATTAGCTATCGAAGATGAGCAATGCAGAGGGGAAGGTTGAATGAGTCGTCCGTGTGAAATTGCTTAAGTTGCCGATTTACTTTTGTTCATAGAAGATCTTGCAAATTTGGTGGATGGGGTTGTTGGTTCAACTTAGTGGTGATAACTTGTTTTCTAATTGTGTTCTCTGTTCTCTATGACTCCCTATAAAGTGTCATACAATAAAAATTTAGAGGTGAAGGGATGCCTAGGCTATTTCAACTCTTTTAGTATGCTAGAGAGGACAACTATTGATGAAACTATATCTCCTTGTGGTTGGATTATAGTACATTATTTTGATGGCTTGGCAATAAGAGTTAAGTATATATTTGATATTGCTACATAAAGTGTGTAGGTGTTTTGTTAGACATACTTTGTGGTTAAGCACAGTTAATTAACTTGGGTAGAGTAGTTAATGGACTTGAGGGATGAAAGCACAAATCAAGGAGGTGCTTAGCCAAAGACTGAAAAAGAGGTCTTGAAGAAGCTCAATAAACTCCTTTTAGGCTTAGTTACACCCCAAATTGGGTTGCTTAATCAACCACTGCAAGAATAAGAATAAGAAGAAGAAAAGGCCCAAGAACAACCTTGTTTTCAAGCTCAACTATTGTTATTGTCTCCAGTCTACCAAATGATGGATTTTAACTTTAGATTGGTACCATTCTGTATTTGAAAAGGCACGAAATTTGAAATCAAACAAGAACTATAGATTGAAAAAGCAGTGGCACAATATTGGAACTAGAACTGAGCACAATCATTCAAATTTTGGAAAAACTAAATGCTGTTAAAATCCTTGAATCTTATATTTCAAAAATGAGGTTCTTAAACCAAACTTAATCAGTAGGAAATCTCTCATCAGGTGTTTTGACAATTTCAATTAGATTAAATTATCACTTAAGCAGTAATAAAGTATTTCCTCACTTCTAAAAATGATTGAGGTTAAAGAGGAGAAGGATGTGAGAAGACAGGATGAATTTTCCACTTCAATCTCACATCCTAAAATAAAACTCTTTAAAATAAAAGTTTTCTAGTAATTTAAAATTTTCAATATAAGAAAGAAATATAATGAGACCCTTTTGATTTTTTTTTCTTTTGAAAAAAAAATTCTTTTTCAAAATACATAAGTCAACTCAATCACATATTAAACTAACATTAAAACTTCCACGGTGTTACAACACTTATATGTAAAATTGCTGTCACATGCATAATATATAATATGATAATTCACCTTATGAAATTGAAGATCAGTCCAGAGCTAAAAGGATCGACATATCTCTATATTTACCTTACCTTCTACTGTAGTGGAGGTAAGAAATTAAACTAGGTGCATGAATTAAATTATTAAAATAATTATTCTTTTTATTTGATTGTTTAATTTTTTATATCTTTTTAAAATTTTATTTAGTTGATTAATGAGTTTAATATTATAAATTTATTTACTTATTTATAGATTTACTTGTTATTATTGACGGACGTTTTCTTTATAAATATTATTCGGGAAGAATTCATCATCTCTATTTAAATTTATTTATTTAATTAAATTCTTTATATTGTTAGATTTTTAAAATTGATATCTTTGGATGATTTACTTAATCAACGTAAGTCAGAAAATACTCACTCATTAGTAAATTATGTCTTTTAGTTCGCACCCCAATTTATTTAGAAAAATGATATACTCAATGAAAAATCTTAAGAAAAAATTCAGTGAATGAGAATAATGTGATATTTTGCATGTAGTGATTCCCGACGTGTTTACCGTATCTCCCAGATATAATTTGATTCGGGACGGCTGTTAAGACTGTTGATGATGTCTGAGCGATAATCAATATGTATATACAAATCATATTATTAATATTTTATTAATTTTTTTATTGAATGTATCAGAGCTCTTTATTTATTATTCAATTGTGAATCTGTGATGCTTCTTCCAGCCCTTCATTTCACCAAGACCTAGGCGCCGGGACCGGTCCGGATCCAGACCGGTTCGAACCCTCTCTCCCCAAAACCCTAACTCGAAACATCAGGGTTTAATTTCGTCAACCCACAGTCACCCTGCGCAGCGATCGCCCAGTTTCTTCCCATGGCTATCGTGGCTGCTCTGAGAAACCATAGTTCAAGGCGGCTTCTACGCTTCACCTTTGCCCCACCTCTCCCAACTTCATGCCTCCGCGAGGAGTTCCAATGCGTGCCCAGCTCCACCAGTGGAAGCGACACCGCGGTGGCGCTTTGGTGGAGGAGGTCTATGGCCACCTTCACCCGAACGTAAGACTCGCAACGCCCCTTTTGTTAGTTGAGCTTTTGAAACATACCGAAAAAATTTGATATTTAGCAGAACGAAGGAGAAATCCGTCTTTTTGGCGTCAATGAATGATCCGTTGGTTAGTTCTTTTCGTAGGCATTGTCTTTTTGAAACGCCGTACAGATAACTTATTGACTATCTCATGCTGTATTTTACTGTACAATCATGAATTTTTCATGTTGTCCAAGTTATCGGGTTTAATTCTCCTGTTGCTGCAATGTCTTGTCTAGCTGGTTCCATCCAACAAATTGTTATTACTTTAACCTTTTAAATTCGATGAGAATTTCTTGGTTTGCTGAGTAGTAGTAGTAATTATAGAGTCAAGCAGCTCTTTTCCTAGTTAATCTATACTTCGACTTGCATAGCCATTTGACTGGATAGACCCGGCATTCAACCACACCAAATTTAGTTCTGGTTTTTTCCTTCTCTTCTCTACTTTACTGGTCAGATTGTGGTGGATATTTGGGGATTTTACAGCTCTTACCATGCAATAAGGCAAATTTAGATTGTTGCTGCCGCCTATTGGCTATTCATCACAATTCACTACTTCCCTATGGAAGAGGATCCAATTGGTGTCCATCAATTTTAAGTAAGGTGGCATAGTGGTGATGTTCATTTTTATTTTTGTGCTTGTTGGATTCTTCAGTTATATTGTATTTTTAGTTTGGTTAACTACCCCTTTTTATTTATGTCATTCAAATATTTGATATATTTTGATAATCTTTTGTGTCACACTAATAATATGAAGACACATAAGTGAAGTACTTTTAAGCAGTTTTGAGTTTAGATGTTAAGTTTTTTTCTTTCTTTTCTAGGAAACCTCATGTCAATGTTGGTACAATTGGGCATGTTGATCATGGGAAAACCACTCTCACAGCAGCAATTACAAAGGTTAGCTTGCCTTTCAGTTGCGATTTTTTTATTTTCTTTTGTTTTACTGCCCAATTAGTTCATTTCTCTACATACTGTTGTGTTTTTATGGATTCTGATGTAAAATAATTTAGTTTTAGTCATTCTTTGTTGTCATAACTTCTATAAGCTAAAGCCAAATAAGTTTTTATAACTGTTACTTTAGTTTTTATGTACAGCTTTGTTCATTAAGATTTTTTTTTCTCTAGGTTCTTTCTGAAGAGGGAAAAGCTAAAGCAGTTGCTTTTGATGAGATTGACAAAGCCCCCGAGGAGAAAGCTAGAGGAATTACCATTGCAACGGTTTGTTTTTTTTTTAATTTCTTTGATAATTCATTTTTTATTTTATATGCAGATAATTTTTTGTTTTTGCAGGCACATGTAGAATATGAAACTGCAAAACGACATTATGCGCATGTTGATTGTCCTGGACATGCAGACTATGTTAAGGTAATATGGGAAACCATTATGTGCCTTGAAAAGTTTAAATTATCAGCATTAGGAAAGCCATTTGCATGATTAGCATATTCAAATCCTTCAAGTGCCTACTACTAGTTTGCCTCTTGTTGGAGAAGTATTTAATTGCCAATTGTTATGGTTGAGTGACAATCAACACACTTGATCTTCAATATTTATTTTCTAATTCCTAGATTTTTATAACTTATCAAGTCTAAAATTTCATGCCAAAAACATTTTGTGTGAAAAAGTCATGTCAAGAACCGGAAATTGTCTAACTTCATGTATCACTTCCATTGGCAATTTAATACATTTTTATTTAAAGTTAACTTTTAATCTCACATTTAGGTAGTTCTGACATTCCTCCTATGAATGCAAAAAATTGCTCAGAAATTTGCCAGAATTAAATATTCTATGAATCCTTATTTCTAAATCCATTGAAGGTCTTGTTACTTCATGCATTCTTGCATGCTGCAACTATATTGTGCATTGCTATGTTTGTTTTCCCCTTCAGTAGTCAATTACTTCAGATTGCCTAGTGTAAGCATCATCTTCAACTTGTCTCTTCTCATGGGCATATTTAATAGTTTGTAGGAAAAAACAAATGTACTTAATATTTTGACTTATATCTTTGTTCAAAAATAGAATATGATCACTGGAGCTGCTCAGATGGATGGTGGTATCCTTGTTGTATCAGCACCTGATGGACCAATGCCCCAAACGAAGGAGCATATTCTTCTTGCTCGCCAAGTAATATTGTTGTCATTCCATATTTTATTTTATTTTCCAGACACTATTTGGAGTATTTTTTTATATTAATTCAATTCTTTCCTTGTCATGTAGGTGGGTGTGCCATCACTTGTATGCTTTTTAAATAAGGTTGATGCTGTAGATGATCCTGAATTATTGGAGCTTGTAGAAATGGAGCTTCGAGGTATGGCATTGGTTGATATTTTTCCTTGTAGAAATTTGATACTTTTTCCATTGTGCTTGACATTCTCTTTGTTTAATTCTAGAGCTCCTTAGTTTTTACAAGTTCCCTGGGGATGAGATTCCTATCATTCAAGGCTCAGCATTGTCAGCTTTAGAAGGAAAAAATGAAGAAATAGGAAAGCATGCTATTTTAAAATTAATGGATGCAGTGGATTCATATATACCAGATCCAATACGTCAGCTTGACAAATCCTTCCTCATGCCTATTGAAGATGTATTTTCAATACAGGTTTATATCATGACTTGACTAATTACTAAAATTTGCTTTTAATCCTTTACAAAGCTATTAAGGCTGTAAGAGTAATTTAAGATTATATATTTATATGATATATGTCCTTGTTTTCAGTTAGTCATATTGATTCTTATGATGCTCTATCAGAATTCCTTGTTGGTGAGTATTGAGAAAAGATCTACCTCTTGATTATTATGATTTTCCATTAGATCATCTCACACATGCAGCAGAATACTGGTTGATAACTTGGTTCTTGATTTTATGTTGAGAATTGTAGATAAACATCTACTGCTCTTAATGTACTTACTATACATCATCACAGTTCAAGTTGGAATTCCTTTGTAAAACCATAGATTAAAATCTCGAGCCGTTTATACGGGCGAAATCTCGTTTCGCCCGCAGACTAGCATCTGCACACAGTGTCGGCATGTCGCGATGCGTCTGGACGCATCGCGCAGGCTCGGCGAAGAGTCCAGAGGAGTCGCGCAAGCCCGGCGATGCCTCCTCCGGAGGCATCGCAAGGGCCTTGCGAGCTCACGGAACGTGGATGAGAACTTATGGTTTAATTAAATACTTAGGTTAATAAATTTAATCAACTTCTAGCTATGATTGAGATAATATAAAGTGGCTTAATTAAAGTCTAATAAAACTATTCCATTAATTTAATATTATATATATAATTTATTATAATTTTTTTAAAAAATATTTAGATTAAATTTTTTATTTTTAATTAATATATTTTATATTTAAAACATACCAAAACTATATTGGCACGGTACAATACGCTACTGAACTATATTGTTCCACCAAACCTCGGCACGGCTTGAGATTTTAAACCATGTACAAAACACTATAAATATACTTTAATCTTTTAATATTTTTTTCCTTTCAAAATGCCCTTTTCATGGCATGCTTTGTGTAGTCTTTGATGTTCTAATTTCACTATCTGCTTGTGCCACTTGAAGACTAATATCAAGAGCCTGGACGGTTGATGCTTGCAGGGACGTGGAACTGTTGTTACTGGACGGGTTGAGCAAGGAACAATTAAAACTGGAGAAGATGTTGAAATTTTAGGATTAATGCAGGTGAGAGTTGTTTCTCTTAAAATTAGAGAATTAACTGAATTGACTATTGTTGTTAATATTCGCAAGAATTTATCTTTCTTATATCTGAATTATTTTTTAGATGGAAGGATTTGAATATAATTTGTACAAATTATCACTCTTCTTTAACATTCATCTCTTCTTGATTGATCACATTATTTTATTTATTAATGATACTTTTCTTCATACTTTATATTATCAATATTTGTTTCTAGTTGAATTCTTCACATCACTTAGCTAATATACTTATCTCTTAAATTTCCTTTTATTAGGGTGGACCTTTGAAAACTACTGTCACTGGTGTTGAGATGTTTAAGAAGATCTTGGATCATGGACAAGTGAGTAGTTAATTTTTTCCATTAGACTTCCTTAGATATCAGAACATATTATATAGTTTTTATGTAATCTAGGCTGGTGACAATGTTGGCCTTTTACTACGTGGGTTAAAACGTGGTGATGTGCAAAGAGGACAGGTGAGCATTAATTATCATAATTTTCCTTCAGACTGCTGAATTGCTACTTTGCGGCCTTGCAACATTTCCAGGAATATAACATTCTTTTATCAAAATTATCCATGACCAAATTATCAAATGTTGTTCTTTGTCTTCTATTTCAAGATATGAATGTGAAGCCAACAATAGGTACATTTGATACATAGGATTTCTCATGAAACTAAACTTGACTTCAAGACTCCTGCTTTTGTGTTTTATGATTTGTATTTTCAGTTATGCATCAGTTTGCAACTTATAGTTTTTGACAAGTGTAGATAGTTTGCAAACCTGGCACAATAAAGACATACACGAAATTTGAAGGTGAGATTTATGTATTGACAAAAGATGAAGGTGGTCGTCACACAGCTTTCATCTCAAAATACAGTCCCCAGTTCTACCTGAGAACTGCAGATGTTACTGGCAGAGTTTTGCTTCCTGATCATATAAAGATGGTGATGCCTGGAGATAATGTCTCAGCTACTTTTGAGTTGATATCTCCTGTTCCCCTTGAACCAGGTACTTTATTGTGTTTTCCTTCGCTAATGAAACAATGTTTCTATGAAATAGTTTGGTCAATTTGACAACTGTGATTAAGCGTCAGGTTTGCGAGACTTGTGTAGAGAAAATTATCTGTATTAGTTGACATATAGCTCTTCGTGTTGTAGGTTATAATTGCTGATGTATTTCTTTTATGGATTTGTTGCATTTTGTGCTTGAAAGGCTTTTATACTTTCCTCTTCTTTGCCAAACCACGGTCATGGTGCTTGTAGTATCTATTTACTAAAATATTCTCAAATTTGGAAGTCTAGTGCAGGTTCTTAGGAAATTTTGCATTGGCTTTATATATGTTAATTGGCTATCTGTAGGTTAAGCTTGTTTTGCAATAGATATCTGAAACCTGACAATCAAAATTTTTATATCCAGATTAGTAATATTTTGAATGTAGTAGATTACTGCTATGTTTCTATATTTGTCTATTTCTCTGTTGCTACTTTATTGCAAGACAAAGGCAGAATGGTGCAGACACTTCCGAATTTAGGTTTTTATAGTTTTATATATTATTTATTCCAATAAAAAAATAGGCTGGGCGCAATGACTAAGTCATTATTTTATTACTATTCCTTCTATTTTAGAGGCTAAAGCCTATAAGCATAATGGTAAATTATTCAGTATGTCAGGAATTTAGGAATAATTATGATTTTTGTATATTCAGAGACACTCTTCCCTTTTGTCTCTTGTCATTAGAGTTCACGACAACAACGTTGTCATTGCGCTAAGTCTCCCCTTCAGCATACATGATCAATATTAATATATTTAAAAATAGTATTGGTAATAAGGTCAGTTTATAAATAAAAAGGATAGTTAGGTGAACGAAACTCCCCCTAATACATTCCAGGGAAGGTCGGCTATGAGTTCTGATATTCTGCGCGACACTTTTGTGCGCAACAGTCGACCTTAATCGATTCACCAATCGATTTGGCGCCTCCAATTGAATGGTGAATCGATTGAGGCGCCGCATGATCGAAACGCCTGTGTGCGCCCGGCCGCCCAGCGCCGGCGGCCTCCGACCGCCTGGCTCGACCCAAACTATAACCTGGGGAGATTGGTGAACCCAGGGGGGAAGGGACTGGATTCCCGTTGGATTACAGTCAGAATCTGACCGCAATTGATTCCGATGCTATGCCTCTAATTGATTCAGAAATCGATACGAGATGTCACGACGTATCTCAATCGATTGAGGCATGCGCCCAATTGTGGCGCCAATCGATTGGTGAATTGATTCACCCTCCCAATCGAATAGGAGACGGGGCCGCATGGGGTAAGACGCGCAGGAGTATATCATTTTTGATATATATATATATATATATATATATATAACAAACAATAACACTTGCTATATAACAATATATATTGATCAACAATGTAAAACAAATGAGACATGTTTAAATTAACATTAAAAAAATTACCTTATAGAGTGCTTTGTGATCATAGTTCTCTGAAGAGGAGAACATAACATAAAAAAAACCATTATTGTTCGAGGAGAGACCGACCTAATAATTAGTGTTTTATTGGATCGCGATCCTCCCTAGGTTCGAATTAACTATAGTGTAGTTTTTGAATGTATGCTTAATGCATTATTATACCAAAGCCAATTACATAGGCCACTTTTTAAACAATGGTATAAGATTCACTGGGAGTGATATGAATCCTTGTATGAGATTTGTTGTTAGAAGCAAACAAACTCCTTTCAAACATGAGAAATCGCATGAGCTTTGTTTATGTTTATCCATCATTCAAAACATTCCATTATATATGTACCTCACCTCCTTTCCACCTTTACTATTTTTCCTTCCTATAACCTTCTACCCATTCTAGTTCTTCCTTTGACTTCTTGATTCATTACCATTGCTTTGATGACAACACACTAGAACAAAGACATTGGGTCCATCTATCTTGTCAGAGTTGAGTTTCTTTTTCATAGTTGTATGGATGATGACAGAAACCTAGACCTAGTCAGTTTGGATTCGGAATTAATCATTCGACACAGGATTCTCTTTTGCAATTCTGAGTTTGATAAGCTACCAATTGTTTGGTGTCTACAATGACAGTATTGGTATGCTCGATTAGCCTCTGGGTGACTCTAGAACTGGAAAATTCTGGATCCATATCTATATGCTTGAGTTTGAGTTGAATCTGATGCAATTCATACTGCCATGACGATTATATTCCGGTTCAAAGGTTTTGTGATGCCTCTTGAGATTATCCATATATATCTTCAACAAGTCATGAGCGTGGACTGACCGACCAGGGGAAGAGGTGAAATAACAATCAAAACATGGTGTAAGGGATAGATGTCTTCATTCTTCAACTTGTTCAAAGTAGATGCATGGTTGCAACTCTGCGACAAGGAAAGCTACCTCGTTTGTATTCTCGATTCCTTATGAACAGTTTACATATAAAGCAAAACTACTTTTTCAGTGTTTTGGCCTAATAACTTGAGCATAAAACTTGTATTTCCTGATCCAGGGCAAAGATTTGCACTTCGAGAAGGTGGGCGAACGGTCGGTGCAGGAGTTGTGTCGAAAGTGATCAGCTGAGGCTTCTTCCCGCGTCACTCTACACCTTGCTATTTGCCCCTCGGATACCGGAACAAATTATTTCGCAACATAGCTTGTTTTTTTATATTTCAATTGGTTTTGCTTTCCTTCTGAAAGCATTCAGCGATGTGGCTACATGAAATTTTGGGGCGTCTGAAACGCCAATGAATCATTCATTCTATGTTAAGCCATCAAGAATAATTAACCAAATGTTGTGAGCAAATTAGACAAACCATGCCAAAAACCTCTTACAAATGTTCTGAACTACTTATGGTACATCGTTTGATCACTAACTGATACGATTTAAGTTGTCATTGACATGATAAACTATCTAACAGCCATTGTATTCATTTTGGATATTATGCAAGCTCTGCATTCGTTTGATTCAAACGTCCATGAAATAAAATTGAAAAGAAATAAAACAATAATCTTAAAAAAAATGAAGTAGAGAAAGAATGAAATGTATTCTTTTGTTTCATATATGGATCAGTTATTCCCCTATTATGAAAAATATTATGAGAAGAAAAATCAAATGACATCGTTGCTTTGCCAGGTTTTAATATCGAGTGGCATCAAGTATACATAAACGTGCAATTCAGTCACAAATATATGACTAGCACATCGAATATATTTACATCAAGGAAACAGTATGGTTCAAAGAATTGGACATCAAGTGGCATCAACTAATTATGAAGTATACATCAACGACCAACTCAGGCATATTATGTATACGACTAGCACACAGAATATACATCAAGGAAACAAGAAGATGTCTCCAAATTGTGTTTTCATTCATTGTGCTGACCTTCCTTCCAGATCCACCACCGATCCTTCTTCTTTCTCCAAAAATGATGATCTTGGGACGTCCACTTTGGAGGGAGTAGCAGGGGTACTCACTGCCATGCTATTTTTGACGACGAGTGGGATGAGGGATTGCACGACATCGGTCATTAAAGGGCGATAGTCTGCTTCTGCTTGCACGCAGACTGCAGCTATGGCTGCAACCTGAGGTTATATAGATATCAAGAAGTTATGAACAGATGCATATAGATAAGTTTTGTATTTGTCAAATAATCAGACCTGGATTAACTCTTTTTTGGAGAATTGTCCACTTAGAACTGGATCTACCATTTCCGTAACCTTCTCTCGGTTGGTAAGCCTCGGAAGAGCCTGCAACAGTAATCAACAGAGAATGCGTAGGAGTCTGTCTCTAATGATAAGAATTCCAAGGGAATTTAATGGTACAAACCCATGAGACTAAGACGTGCTCTCCTTGGGGTCTTGCTGGATCAACTGGCACCCTGCCAGTTATGAGCTCAAGAAGAACCACGCCGAAACTGTAAACATCCGACTTGGTCGTCAATTTGCCAGTCGATGCGTACCTGTTCACCACCAAATTAATCTCTCTGTTCTAAACATATTGCGATCGAGTCGTTAGTCACACTCACTCGGGTGCAACGTAGCCAGTAGTTCCCAAGACTCGAGTGAGAATCTGGCCATTGATCTTATCAGAGCCCACCTTGGCCATGCCGAAGTCCGAGACTTTAGCTCTGCAGTTGTGGTCCAAGAGGATGTTGCTGCACTTGAAATCCCTGTGGATGACGGCTGGGACGGTGTGCTCGTGAAGAAACTCGAGAGCGCGAGCACAGTCCAGTGCGATGCTGAGCCTCGTCCACCAGTCGAGAGGTCTGTGATTATTGTTCTTCGATTTGGGGTGGAGGTGCTGTTGAAGGTTGCCATTGGGCATGTACTCGAACACCAGCAGCCGATGATGTTGATCGGCACAGTAACCAATTAGGCCAATCAAGTGACCTGAGTGCAGTCGGCTAAGCAGATCCACCTGCAACGTCGTCATGATCATTGAATATCTAAGAAAAAAAGAAGGTAATATCTGAAAGTTAGCTACCTCTGTCCTGAAGTCTCTCTCGCCTTGCTTGCCTTCTCTTTGCAGCATCTTGATGGCGGTCAATGTCCCATCGTTGAGTGTTCCCCTAAACACCAAACCAAACCCGCCATTTCCGATCACATTGCTCTCACTGAACCCTTCTGTGGCCTGCTCCAGCTCCTTGTAAGTGAAAACCTGCCCTCTCCTACACCTGACTTGCATGGGAAACCCCAGCTTCCTTCCTTGAATACAACTCCTAGCATCTGTTAGCTGAATCAATGCCCGATACATATATAGCCTCATAAATTAAACAAGCTAAAGAATTGGGGTGAGCGAGGAGTTAACTACCTGGGCTATAGCCATAGCCGATGCCATTGGTGGAGTAAACAGGAATTTGGGTCCTATCAAAGCTTCCTTTCCTAAAGCTGCTAGCGCAGTTGCTGATGTTGCTGCTCTTCCTAGATTTGACTCTGCAAACTATTACCAGCAACGAGACGGCGGCTGCTAGAACTACGATCACCGTGAGAGGCCCAACGACGAGGACAACGGAATTGGAGCTGAGAAAGCTTTGGCTGCTCCTCCCATGTCGAGGCTCGCTGTGGTTGGGATGAAGCAAGACTGGCGGAGGGGAAGAAAGCATAGCCATTTCCGGTGACTATCAATGGAGAAGGGATAAGGAGAGGCGTGCTACTAGTTCGGGGATGCCTTTAAGAGGAGGTCAACAAGAAGCGAGCGCCATATAAGTCCAATCTTCTTTCACATGCTTTGTGCCCGCCATTAATTCCCCAACTCTTTCCCCGGCTCCCTCTCGTGACTTCTTATTTATTATGGGGCAGCGTTTGATCCAACTGTTTTCTATTAATGAAAAAAAATTGACACCGAGTGATGAGATTGGATGATTGATGCAAACATATATTCTCCTTCATGCAATTGCCCAACGCTGCTTGCCAACATTTGATAGTTAGGAATTTGGGACCATAAGCAGCGTTTTTTCAGCTAAATGCCGGAGGGACAACCACCGCAATGCACAAGGACATCAGCGGCAACCGCAAGTCTCGCCGGCGGCTCAGTACAGTTTGCGAGAAGCCCGGAGGTTGATTCCTGAAACATACTGCCGCTTTCAGCGCTCTCCTGTGGCTGGCCTTTGCTTTGCAAATTTGATCTGCAAAACTATTGTTTGATGAAGCTTGATGTTATCTTTGTCAATCTTTAACTCATTCTGAAGTCACCGGACTGATTTGTCTATCAACTTGTCTAATTAAGAATACATCAAACATCTGACTAGCACATAGAAACAAGAGCTATGCTGATGCATGAGGTAGAAAATATCTGAGTTTTGTGTTTGTCAAATGATCAGAGCTGGATTTCTGTATCTAACCAAGTGACTAGCGTGAAGTCGGCTAAGCAGATCGACCTGTAATGCCATGAATTTTTTCTAGACAGGAGAGGATAAAAGGTCTGAGAATTTTGCCATCTGCAGTGGGCACAAGAGTTGCCAGAGGGTTGGCATACTTGTGTGTCTTCTTCAATAATTAAGGGCACAAAAAAGAAGAGGTGATATTAATGATTGAGGAGAAGATGCCCCTGGTCTGATGGTCACATGTTGCATGAGTGTCATTGACGGAAAAGATTTGTAGGCCAACCTCTATTTTAATCGTATGTTACGTGTAGAATTCCATGAATTTTGAGGAATTATTTTTTTGATGTGAGAGTTAATTTTGGTTTTCTGATTTATTCTAATCTAATAGATGCTTGTGACTTACTCTTCTTCGTACAAGTATGTGGATGATGGTTGGGGTTTGCAGTGAAACTACAACATCAGCCAAAAGGATCCACCCTGATGTTTAGAGTTGAGAGAAAGAAGAGGAAAGAGGCCACCAGAAGGTAGTTTTGGAAGTGCTCTAGGGTGGTCTTGTATCGATATCGCAATCGTCCAAAGCGAAGGAGAAGTAAAGCAAATTTGGTAGATAGATGAGATGGGTTAAGAGCCTACTTTTTGAATTCACCCATGTGAAGGAACTACTTATTATAGGGTTAGGAGAGTGACGATAAACGAACAGTGATTATGATTCTTATTTTTAAAGACAAATAGTATGTATGGTAAAAATGGAAACTGTTGGCTTCCTCTTATATAATTGTGTTGTACAATTTTGTTGGTGGAGATTATTAGGAATAATTTGAATTTAAAATTATAGAATTAAAATCAGTCTTATCTAGCAATCTGCTGCCTTTCCCATGATGTACGGAGATTTGTCTCTGATTCGGTTGATCTCATTATGATTTTTTTTTTTCTTTACACTGAGTCTGGATTCTGGTGTCATCGAGGTTTGATGTTACCCAACTTCGTTAATCATAATTGATAATCTCAAGCTGGTCGAGTTTTCGATGATCTGAGCAAAGTGTCGAGTCTGAGTTGAGTGATTATCAACCCGTTCAAGTCGCCAAGTGCCAAGCTGGCTGAGTGCAGAGTGGGTTGCCGAGTACCCGAGCTGGTTGTCGAGTGGACGATTACCAAAGTCGCCCGACTGCCAAATCGGATGAGTAGAAGACTCGAGTCGGCTGTGTATTCCGAGTACTAAATCGGCAGAGTGCTCCAAAGGGAAAGCAATATGCTTTTGAGTGGACGTTGAGTTCTCCCGAGTAGGTCGCTGAGTCGGAAAAGGATGATGCCAACATTGCCAAGTACTCGAGAAGTAATCCAGAGCCCAAGTCGAGAGCGATGCTAGGTTGGCCAAATGCTTTTGCCGAGTTCGAAAGGATGATGCCTTTCCTTAAAATGGATCGTCTTCTAGTATACAATAACACACTACGAATAACACAAAGCATTGGTGGTTGCGGCGAATTAAGTTTGTATCCGAATGCTACCAACACCACTTGAGCAAATTTTGTCTCGATCAGTCCGATATTCGACGCGCGAAGATTATACTCGCACACGAGTCAACTTAATTCAATATAATCGGATTCTGAATTTGTACGCCTTGCACACCCACACATGAAAAGAAGTCTCTCCTAGTGCATATATTCACAACATCAATACATGAGATACAATATAAATCAATAATAAAATATAAAATTCTTCATGTGAAACTAAAAACTCATACACAAATACAATGGAATCTCTTCTCTCTCTTATTATTTTCATTCAAATTTTTAACCAATTGTAATTTCATCTATAAATAAAGTATATATGAAATTAACAGTGAAAAACAATTACTAATATCACAATTCACCAATTGTGCTTGTTTGGATTCTCAAAACAAGTTGAACAAACTGTTACTAATAATTTTGTGATCATGAATATATCAGTACACATGGGGATGAACAATTGGTTCAAAACTTAATCGATTGCATCACAAATTAAATTGATTTTTTTAACCAATCGAATCAATTTTACCATTAAAACGGAATAAATTAAATTAATATAAAATTAATTAATTTGATCGGTTATCAAATTTAATCAAACTTGTTTTTCAACATATCGTCAATGGATTGATATTGGACAGTCAAATCAGACTCATTTATTAATCGAGTTATGTCCGATTAAGATGAATTAATCACTTCTTAATCGATTAATTACAATATATTAGTTGATGTTTCGATTTAATCAGTTTAATCAGAGTTGTGTCCGATTAAGATGAATTAATCGATTAATTATATTAGTTGATCAATTTAATCGGGTTGTAGAATTTAAATTGAAACTGAACTAAATAAGTTGAAAAATTGATAATTTTTTTTTAAAAAATTCAAATTAATACTTCCAATTTAATTCGTATACACAAGCCAGTTTGGTCATCCAAAAATTTATTGACAAAGGTGGCAAAAGGACATTCCTTCGCCTCCAGGCCCCCCATCAATTCGTTCCACGACAAACACAAAAAAGGCAGATCATGAAAATAAATTATTGACAAAGAACAAATATCCTATTGGTTGATTGATGACAACTTGATCATGAAATTGAATCATTGATATCTTTGGTTTATACGGGATGAATTGATGGTTAGTACGTGAGTATTATCACCATGAGATTTAGGGGTCAAAATCTGACAAAGCATGTCCACTCTCCCATGCACTAGCCATAGCATCCGGACTAATAGCTCCCGTGATTTATCTCTTTCGTATTGGGTTTGGGACGGATTGACGGTGACGATGGAAATGAACGAACCTTTTACTACACTCATTGCTATCTTTTCTTTGTCACTTTTATAAGCTTCCTCAATGATATTTACCTTATCCCTTGATTCGCTCTGTCAAATATGGCTTCCAATCAAGTCGTTGTCATCACAACTCACTGAACTTTCTCTGGCGTACGAAGTCGTTGGATTGACCTAGCGGTGAGGGCAGAAACACAGCTCAGAGTTCACAATTTGCTAAGCATTGTCCATTGGCATGGCTTCGATGGTCCCCAACCTACTGTTAGAGATGACAATGAAAAAACAAGGCGGAAAGAAATAAAGAGACTTTATTATAGACATGGAAATTTTAAAAAAAAAAAAGGAAGGAAAGAAGGCTACTTCATTATAGAAATGAGAATGAAAAAAAAATGGAAAGAAAGAAAAACAATTCGCAACGTTAAAGTTTCAAGATTAATTAGTTAATTTATTTTATTGAAGATATATGTATAATGTGAATAAATTCAGGAAAAGATTTTCTCGATTACGCAATCTATAAATCAAAGGCTGCCCTGAAGTGGTCAAGGTGGGCCGGCGTACATAGCCCACTTGTTTTTTCAAAATTTTTTATATATTTTTTAAATGACTGTTAAAAAAACATCTTTAATTAAATAAAAAATTAATTAAAAAGGTAGGACTTATTTTTTTAATATATATATATATTAAATAAATACTTAACAAAACAATGCCCGTATTAGAAAAAAATTAAATTAAAAAAGTTTTAATTATAAATTTAAAATATTATGAGTTTTTAAAAAAATGTCTTAAAAAATAGGAAAACATGTCGAAACCATTAAGCAGATCTTTTCTTTCCTCTTTATGGATTTTTTTTTCTTTTAAATAGGACGTGAATCCTGGGATGCTGGACTTCTAGATCGCTCACCGAGCGCTTCTCGATTTATCTGATGATCGATAAAATTTTTATGGAATTGGTCAGTCACCCATGTTCGTCTGCTACCTAGTCTAATATTTTTTTCTTTATGGATTTTTTCTATTTTTATTTCTTTAAATTCTAAAATACTTAAACATTAATTTAATTTACATGTTTTATTAATTAAAATTATGTTTATAACATTAATTTTATTAATTTTTATATAAATATAAAAGGTTTTTTTTCACTGAACCCTTCAAAATATAGGGTCGTCCCTAGCGTGTGTCGAATGTCAGATCGGTCAGGATAAAATTTATCCAAGTGAATCCATTTGAATGATTATTCTTTTAGCTTAATGGAAATGAATGTATTAATGTGATTAATGAAAATTCGCGTTCGTAGAATGAAATAGTTAACGAGCGGCTAGCGTTTCAAGACTAGTGATTGAATTGAAAGAGTAAAGAGAAAAATAGATTAGGACATAAAATCATAACAATTATAATGAATATAATAAATTTGAAAATATTATTTTTGCTATCGACCCATATTGATTTTGATATGATGTCAAATATAATAAAACTCAATTGATTGAAATCAATCGATGTTGATCTTGGTATGATGTCAAATATATTAAAACTCAATTGATTGAAATTAATTTGAGATTATTATCCATTATTGTCATTACCTCCGACAAACTAAACGGGAATGCCTGAACGTTGAGTTTGAGTGCTAGCTTGGCAAACTTTGTCTAGATAAAGACTTGGTAAATATATCAGCAAGTTGATCTTCTATAGAGATATAAGAAATTGAAAGGCGTCGAGTCGTCATACGTTCATGAACAAAATGAAAATCAATCTCTATATGCTTAGTACCAGCATGAAAGACAGGATTTGACGCAAGATAAGTTGCTTCAATATTATCACACCAGATTTTGGGCGTAGCGGCTTGAGAAAAGTATAATTTTGAAGAAGAGATTGTAGCTAAATAATTTTGGATGTCGCGTTTGCTATAACTTTATCTTCAGCTTCAGTGCTTGAGTGAGAGACTGTAGGTTGCTTCTTTGAAAGCCAAGAACAAGATTTTGCCCAAGAAATATGACATACACACTAGTAGAACGTTTATCTTCGGAAGATCCGGCTCAATATGCATCATTGTAGGCAATCAACTCTCGGGAGGATTGACGATATAAAAGAAGACTATATAGAATAGTACCTTTGAGATATCGAAGAATTCTCTTAACACCTTCCCAATGGTGTTCAATAGGAGAATGCATAAATTGACAAGCATGATTGATAGCGAAAGCAATATCAGGTCATGTAATAATGACATATTGTAAGACACCAACAATGTTTCGGTAGATCTGAGAGTCAACCATTAAAGAGAAGGATGAAGGTGCAGTAAAATCACCTTTAATGATTGGTGTGGAGTTAGGACGTGCACCATCCATTTTAGCTTGTTGTAGAAGTTCAGTGATATATTTGCTCTGAGAGAGAAGACATCCTTCCGAATGTGAGAGAAATTCTATGCCAAGAAAAACATGAGCGTTGCCAAGATCTCGAATAGGAAACTCTCGATGAAGAAGTTGAAGTAAAGTAGAGATGTCATTTTGATCACTACCAGTTATTAAGATATCATCGACATAAATCAGAACAAATATTGAAAATTCCTCATTGCATTTGTAGAAAAGGGAAGAGTTAGTTTTTGAGTCAGAAAATTCTTGAGTATGAAGCCAGGTAGATAGACGATGAAACCATGCACGAGGTGCTTGCCGAAGACCATATATAGATTTCTGAAGTTGACATACATGTGTTGGAAGTTGCGTGTGGATAAATCTAGGTGGTTGCTTCATAAAAATAGTTTCTTCAAGGTGTTCATGAAGGAAAGCATTGGAAATATCTAATTGTCGTATCGGCCAACTGGAGCTAACAGCTATAGATAGTAACGATCTAACAATTATAATTTTGATCTAACAGTTATAATTTTGACAACTGGACTAAAGATATCATTAAAGTCAATACCTGTTGTTGATTAAAGTCCTTAGTAACAAAACGAGCTTTGTAACGTTCAATGGATCCATCTGCACGAGACTTGATTCGATAAACCCATTTAGAGTCTACAATATTCATAGATGGAGTACGAGGAACTCAGCTCCAGGTCGCATTGCGAAGAAGAGCATCAAACTCAGTAGTCATCGCAACACACCACTTTGGATCTTTGACTGCCTATATAAAGCTAGAAGGTTCAACAAAATTTGAAGAAGCAATAAGAGCACGTGGAAGAGGATAACGAGTAAATATTGGTTGACATCGTGCATAAATATCGCTTAGAGGAAGCATTCGATGAGGAGTATCATCAACAGAGCTATCCGGAGATGAGTAATTAGACTGATGGGAATCAGAACTAGAGAATGAATCACCACTAGCTGCTGAATCTTTAGGAATTTGTGGAGATGGAGCAGGGCCCAAGATACCATCCTCACTTGTACTTTCAACATGTCCTGATGGAGCAATCTATGGGGATTCTAGTATACCACTCGGTGATATTAGAAAAGTGCCTTGATTATCGGAAGGAGGATTCGAGGAAGCAACTGCAAATGGAAAAAGAGACTCATCAATAGTAACGTGTCGAGAAATATATATCCGCCCGGTCGAAATATAGAGGCAACGGTACCCATGATGCAAATTACTACAATGAAGGAAAACACATTGTTGAGGGCGAGATTTTAACTTGTGTTTAGAGTAAGATCGTAACCAAGGATAACATGTACAACCAAAGATACGAAAAATGAGTAATTTGGAGGGTGATTATAAAGTCTCTCCAAGAGACACTTGTTTTGAAGTAGTGGAGTGGGTAAATGATTGATTAGGTAGACTGCGGTTTGGATGGTATCATCCCAAACTTAAGTGGAATTGAGGCATGATTAAGAAGAGCTAGGGCAATTTTAATTGCATGACGATGTTTTCTCTCGGCGGATCCATTTTGTTCAGAAGTGTGGGACAAGAGACTCGATAAAAGATGCCAAAGGGATAAGATGACGATGAAACGTTTGATACTCTCCTTCCCAATCTGAATGAAGAGAGATTATTTTGTGATCGAAATAATGCTCAACATACTTTTGAAAACAACAAAAAATATCGAAGAGATCAGATTTTTTTCATAGGAAAAATCTAAGTGAACTTTCTAAAGTTATCAATAAAAATAACATAATAAAGAAAATCCTGATTAGATATAATGGGAGCAGGACCCCACACATCAGAGTTAATAATTTCCAAAGAAAAACTAGAGGTGTGAGTAGAAGACACGAAAGATAATTTATGAGATTTTGTTTAATGCAAGCTTCACATAAATGAGATAATGAGGCTAAAGAAATTGGTAAACCATACTTATTAATGATATTCTGAATAAGACGTAAAGACGGATGACCAAGACGTGCGTGCCAAGAATATTTGTCAGTGCGTTCCCCAATAAATACTTTGGTAGAGATGGGTTGAAGATGGTAGAGGTCACTTTAATGGTTCCTTGAAGTAGAATAGTTCCTGTTGTAGGATTTTTTACAAGACAATGATGAGGATGAAATTCAAAAGACATATTATTATCAAGAACAAATTGACGCATGCAAAAATAAATTTTTGGTAATAGAAGGAACATGAAAAGTGTTGTGCATATGAAAAGTTCGACCACATGAATGAAAAAACGTATTTCCAAGGTGAGTAATTTGCAAACCTGAGCCGTTACCTATTTGTACCATGTCAGGTCTATGATGAGGCGAAACTTCTATGAGAATATCATATTTTAGTGTAACATGATGAGTGACTCCAGAATTCAGATGTTAACCTGGGTTTTCAGGAGTTGATGAAACAATATTATGAGAGATAGAAATTGAAAATGCTCTGGAATGAGATGATTCATCCGTAAATTGCCCAACGAAGATGGGGGTCGATTTGAAGATGCAATACCATATTATGAAATAGTTGATTGTCTTAAAGTTGCAGGACCATCAACAAAATTTGAGTCAAATTTTTTAGGGCATTAAAGACTAATATGTCCAACACTGAGACAAATTTGATATTTTTTCTGACTATATGACCAATCAAATCATCTAGAGCAACGAAGACTAGTAGGACCAATGAAGTGACAAATTTCACTTCATTATGAATTTTGTTTTTGATTTTGATATCGTTGAGTTTCTGACATCAAGAATTTTAGCTTGCTGGAAAAAAAATTAAATAAAAAGTTGTTTGAATGAATGCCACTGGCACGACCAAATGGCTAGAAACGAAGGCAAGGAGATAGCAGGCTAGCGACATAGATGATAGTCTATAATCATGAAGGAGGGAGTCAAGAAGTCACCGGATAGGAAGCTCGTGAGGGGGAAAAAATAGAAACAAAAAGCAAAAACAGCAGAGGAAAAACAAAATAATGATAGAGAGAGTGAAATTGATAGAGTGGAAATCATAATGAATGATGTGGCATGACGTGACATTTTACATGTACATATCTGATTATCTTTTGGACACTATCGGCGGCCTTCGGCCATCGCCCCGAATCAAACTATACCCTAGGGGTACGGTGAATCCGTCGGAAATCATACATGTAAGATGTCACATCATTTACTATAATTTTTACTCTCTCATTTTCACTCTTCTAATCATTATTCGGAAAAAAACGAAAAGCAGAACAAAAGCGAATAAAATGAAGCAGGGGAAAACGAAAAGCAGAGGAAAACGAATAAAATGAAGCAGGGGAAAAACGAAAAGCAGAGGAAAACGAATAAAATGAAGCAGAGGAAAACGACAAGCAGAAAAGAAACGAAAAGCAGAGGAAAAAAACGAAAAATAGAATTAAAAAAAACGAAAAGGAGAAAAAAATAGATATAGATTAAAAGGAATATTATAACTGAGTGGTCATCGAATAACATGACAAAGAGAATAAAAGAAAAAAAATCGAGATATCACTGAAGTGTTGAATGAAAATTTAGATGAAGAATAATTGAGAGAAGCGACATCAGTATTCTATATCATGAAAGAGTGAGAAAATAAAGAATAGTAATTTTTTATTAAAATTAATAGATTTATTTATATAAATTATCTATCAAATATAGAAAAAATTAATTATTATATACAATCATAACAATTATAATGAATATAATAAATTTAAAAATATTATTTTTGCTATCAACCCATATTGATCTTGATATGATATTAAATATAATAAAATTCAATTGATTGAAATCAATTTATGTTGATGTTGATATGATGTCAAATATAATAAAATTTAATTGATTAAAATTAATTTAAAATTATTATCTATTATTATGATAATGAATAACCTGTATTTGGCCATTTACTATCGCATTGAGTTCCTCCATAAGGATGAAGCCATGAGCAGAGTGAAGAGAGATAGAGCAATATAAATTATTCTTCCACTTTCATTCTCTAATTTGACAGAGCAATATAAATTATTCTTCCACTTTCATTCTCTAATTTTCCTTCTCTGCCGTGCATAAACACATTCACCTTGTAATAATAGTTAGATACTTCCTTAGTTCACAGTGGTCCACCACTGCTTGGTGGTGATCACGGCCTGCAGCTATATCCTGGGAAACAGAAAACTCGAGAGAACATCGAAGCGCAGCCGGAGGTAGGGCAAATCTGTTTCAAGAAAATTTCATTGAGCGCAGGCCTCGGCATCTCTCTCAGCGATTGACTCTTGACTCATCGACTCTACTTCTCAACTGACTAGGGCACTTAGAGTTTATACTTTCGACCAGATCCATACCTGTGTTAGATGGAGTTTGAAGCGAATAATAAAAAATGACCTTTTGTTAGGGTAAATAATTATAAAGTTCAATTTGCAAATAATAAATATATTAAATACACTGCACCATGTGATTAGGTCACACAAGTGGAAGCCAACTGTTGGGCAGTGTCGGGTGTGACGACCACCGTGTGAATCAATGTGACTAGGTCACATAAACAATCATCGTCTCGTGGTTAGGACACAACTAAGTATCGCGAATAAGGAAGAGTCATGCCTTCGAGAAATGAGAATACGATTTAACCGATTGTACCTGTTCCGGAAGGAGTCGACGATGATAGCCAGATACCAGGGTTCTACCCACGTGAAAGTTGACGGGAAGGAAGGAACTCTACGCCCTGCGAGATCAACACGAGCGTTAGGGGAACACGCTGGAGGTTGTCTAGCGGAGCCCACTCCAACGCTTAAGTCAGTACCTCGATGGAAAAAAGGTATAAAACAGAAAAGAAAGTGTGAGTTGTAGAGAATTCTTAACCCCCTTTACCAGAGGGGTCGGAGTACCTTTTATACTGGCCTCCTCTGCCTTGCAACGTCCCCACGATTTATGCCACGTCCTCCTCCTCTTTCGGCGGTTACTGGATAGCATTTGTAACGGTCTAAACTGTCATTACATTTCGACCCGTTGCGACATTTAAGGGTCGTGGTGACTCCGTGCCAGGGGATGCTTATCCATAGATCAGCGAGGGAGGGGAGGAGCCGTTATTTGATGTCGAAGGTAGCTCGGGCTCCGCTTCCCCGAGGTGGTCTCGGGGTCTTTTGACCCAGGTGATCGCGGGCGTTATAGCTCCCGAGGTGGTCTCGGGACCCCACCTCCCGGGGTGATCCCGGGAGGGATCTTCTGGTTGACTCCCCAGGACTTGTCTCCCGAGGGGGGCCCTAGAGATTTCCCTTCCTGAGAGTGTCTCGAGAGCTCTGAAAAAGGAGTCACTAAGACCCGTTGTATTTTGCCACAAAGCTTCTTCATCCCATGTGCCTGCCACGGGCTATTCAACCCTATCAGTACCTTTTATTTTTTTGAATATAATTAAAAAAAATGGGTCCCTAAGAAGGTTGGGCCCTGCCTCGCCTTATGGACGGTACCACCGTGCTTTCGACTTAGCGATTCAGGCGACTCGCTTCCAGAATCGGCTTCCACTCAGAGAGTTACTTGGCAGCATACAGCTTCCACTCAAGAGCAGTTGGAACGTTTCTTCTCAACTCAGCCTTCTACTTGGGAGCGCTTGACATCCACTCGGAAGAACCTTTTCCTGGCTCGACGTTCCACTCAAGACCGACTTTGTGTTATCTCGGAAGCACTTGGCGTTTGCAGTCGGGAATGACTCGGACTAAGACGATCGACTCTCTGACTCAGTTGCGCATCAAATTGACTCGGCGATCGACTCCCGACTCGGTGACTTTCTTGCCGACTCGGGCAGTCAATTGGAATATTGGATCAACACGTACTCAAAGTCAATAGTCAGCGATTCGATAATACTTCACATAAATCAATCCCACTAGTAATTTAAGACCATCCACTTAAACCTCTCAATCATTAAGACTGATTTGATATTATAATTTTAATTCAATACTTTTCTTATCAAACAATAGGTGCTTTCATTTTGGTGTAGTAAAGAAAAGAACAGGACCGTGAGAGTGCATAATTGAACTTGAAGTTAAGGTTGGAAACAAGGCCACCAAATTGTTTATCTTTTAATTTAGAATTTAATCTTTTAATTTCTTTGATATATTATCGTATAAAAGTATATATATATAGAGAGAGTGAAAATAATTTAAATACTAAATTAATGTTATAAGTTATTTGAAATTTAAAGTTTTAGAGAAACCATACTTGCTTGTTATATATATATATATATATATATATATATATATATATATATATATATATATATATATATATATATAGTGAAATAACTTGAACTTTCTAAAGATATTTAGAAATATATTTGCAAATCTATAAATTATAGAAATATATTTGTATCATTTTTTAAATCAATATATTTAATTTTTTGAACCGACTAATTCTGGAGATGATTGTCCTGATCCTATGAAACTTTTGCACCAACCACTAGGATAAATCGGAAAGTATTCATGGAGACATTCTTATATCCGCTTCTTACCGGAGGGAAAAATCCCTTATCATATGTCGTAATTGAGACTCAAATCTTAAATCCCTTGATTATCCGTCGTTAATATTTGTATCAACTGCTTTGTTACTTTGTGATCATGAAGACTCATAGTGTTGGATACGATTTTGCAAAGTAAAATTTTGATGTCATCAATTGCTGAAAGTCATGTTTGACTTCAAAATCGAAATACGTTTCGCGTAGATAAATCTGGACTATTTATTTGCTCAAAACAGATTAAGGGTGAATGAGAAATTAATTGTTCAAGATACACTCAAATGAACATTAAGGAAAAAGATGAGACTTTATTCCCACATTGCTAACCAGAGAAAGCCAGTGTTTTCTTATATATGTTCCTGTGCTAATGTTGCTAATACAAAAGCACAGGAGGTCTCTACCCTTGGGCTCGCAGGTGAGCCCGCCACGCGCGCATGCGCGTAATGAGCGTTTTGTTGGCGCGTGTCGTGATCAGGTGACACCACGTGACATGTCAGTGTGACCTGAATTGATCAGGTAGCGCCACGTGGCATGTCGGTGACGAGGCAGTGCCTATGTGGCACGTGACTATGTAGAGAACGATGACTGGATTGGGCGAACAGATAGTGACCGTCGGATCAAAGATCTGGAGCGTCGGATTCGAATCTGACTGTGAAGAGGGAGGATGGATCTGAGGCGTCGGATTAAATGTTCTAATTTGGCGGCTGAGATCAAGATGAGAGGGATGAGATTAAAAGACCTTTAAAGGGTTATACCCTTTCATTATGAACGGTCCAGATCTGTCCGAACCAAAGGGTATTTACCTCTTCACTCAATATAAATAGATCTCTCCACTTGATTATTTCATTCATTCAAGCATTGCAATCTAAAAGCATTCTCTCCACTTGATTATTTCATTCATTCAAGCATTGCAATCTAAAAGCATTCTCTCCACTTGATTATTTCATTCATTCAAGCATTGCAATCTAAAAGCATTCGCACTCATCCATCTTATGTATCAAGAGTCCAAAAAGCACTCATCCATCTTATGCATCAAGAGTCCAAAAAGCCTATGAAAAGGTTCGCCGGTCTCGGAATTTGAAGTACTACTATTCCGAGACGACGTCGTTGTATCTTGGAAACGAATTTCTGCTATCCGTGAGCACTAGTAGCGGAGCAATATCGTTTTACGGAGATAGTGTCGAACACTAACCTCGACGTAAACCAATCAGTTTGCTTCCTCCGAAGCCAACCTCTCGGAAGATCCGACGATCGTAAATCGACTAAGTCAAATCCTGAGGAGATACAAGTTAGCTACCAACAAATAGATGGGTCCTCCAGAAATATTTATGACAAGCGAGTTCAGTCATCCAATAGTTGCCGACAAAGAACATCCTATCGATCTATATATCTACAATTCAATGGTGGAACTGAATCATTTTTACCTCTTTTTTGTATTTCCACTTTCAATAGTTTCCTCTGACAGATTTACCTCTCATGCTAGCTACAGCCATCGCTCCCCTGGTTCCCTGACAAATATGGCTTCCAATGAGTCATTGTCAACACAACTCACTAAACCTTCCCTGGTATAGTCCTCTTTGGATTGCCCTAGTAGTGAGGTCAGAATTGCACAGCACAATGCTCACAATCTGCTAAGCATTAATTATTCATTGCCATGGCGTCGATGGTCCCCAAGCTAGCTATTTGCACTCACTCATATTGCTGTAGTAAAGAAATGGACAAGACCGTGAGAATGCATAATTCAGCATGATGGTGAGAAGCTAAAGTGGGAAGCAAAGACAACAAACTGTTCATCTTTCTGCTTCTGTAAAGTAGCAAGCCTGAATGGTCTATCAATAGTCATGTGTGATCCTTAGTACCAAACTAATTGTATGCAAGCCATCTAATGAGCCTCAGATATAGGTATTTGGCTACTTTAAAATTTGTATGGAGTGTGATCAACAGAGATATTAATTAAGGCCTAATTGCTTGTTCAGCAAAATTAAAAATGATAAGGCTCAGAGAGTACTGAAAAACTAAAAGTTCAATGAAGACATGAATTTGTAGATTCGTTTTTATCTTTTGAGGATATATAAAGTGTCTCTATATCATGTGAGATAATATTTTAATTCGGTTAAAACCATTTTAGTAATGTTGTTATATGAATTTAAAGCTCTGATCTTTGATAAAAAAATTAAATATTCTAAACTTTTATAGTATAAATGTAAATTATTATCGTGGATTATGTAATGACACCATGGATTGATTGCGATGAGATTGGAAAATCATACTTTGGAATGACAGATTCTTGTTGGAAGTAACGCTGTCAGAAAGTGCTTATTTCAAGAATGTCATTGACCTATTCTGATCTAAAACTTCCTTTTAAATTCCAATGAAGACGGTATCTTTTGATTATATCATACACAATCATAATCAACAAAAGTTAAGGTCAATTATTATTTCATGAAGGATTTCTTTGGAAGAATCCTGTTTTTAGTAATGGTTAGTGTATGTTATTGTATCCAGAATTACACATTGTAGGGGTCTAAAATTTTTAATATGTGATAGCGATAGCAATCAAAAAATATTCAACAACACACATTATATTTAAGAAATTTTTCAAAATTTATAAATTATTTATGATTATGTAAAAGAGCGAGGTGGACTCCCAACTTGATGACGAGACTAGCTTGTTGCTAGAGGAGGATGGGTGACACTGAGAACTATTCCAGATAGCACCTTTCCTGCAAAAAAGATGACCCTCAACAACCCATCAGAAGAACTTTCCTGTAAGGCCCCTGGACGATCAAGTCAGAATTCGGTAGAGAAGATGAAGCTAAGAAAGAGGCGACTGTAGCTAAAAAATGTATTACGCCTACCTGTAGGTGCAGGAAGGAAGGACTTATATAGCCGGAAGAGCCGACAACCTCTGTCATACTTTTGTCCCATTTTTGTCTCATGTGAGGACATGATTAAGGACCACTGTCAGCTCGCCGACCGGCGCCGCCTCATCCTGAGATACGCAGGGGGCACCGTGGTACGGGTTGTCAGAGCTTGTCAGGAAGGTACTATGACAACGAGATATCCATAATTCGGACACGAGTGGTGTCAGGCCTGAGCAGACCTGTGCCGACTCTAGTACTGCCTTTATCAGTGTGGTTTCAGGGGGTAAGTACTACCGTAGATAACGACAACTTCCGAACCGGAGCGCGCCAACAGGGTGTGCCGATCGGTTACCTTGAGGGAAACACAACTATGAAATTAATGACATACCGATCGGAACATATGTGACACACCGAGTCATGGGGTGTTCGGACCTAGCTTGACTGACTCATCCTTTGGAAAACAGAATTATAATATAAGGAGAGTGCCGATCGGTTGACATTAGGTCGAGCACTCGATGTACCCGGTCAACCATCCAATCGTGCGATCCGACCCGAGTGGAACTCGAGCCAATGACAATCCGCAACGTTTCATGCCCTGCCACGCCGAGTTATCGGAGCTCCCCTGGCAACGACCTATCTTCATGAGGTACCATACTGAACAATCGAATTACACATAAACTAGGTCGGGACCGATTTAATTTTTGTTTTCTAATGGTACGGTCCATAATCAATTTAATTTATTTATATTTTAATTATATGCTCATTTGTATTTTAATTATTTATTCAAATATATACTCATACTTACTAATTTTAATAGTTAACTAGTATAATACCCGTGCGATGCACGAGAATCTTATACAATTCAAATAACATATTTAGTGATAATATATATATGTCAATTTATATTATTAAATGAAAAAATAAAATGAAATGAATTTTATTTCATCATGGATTCATGTCAATATAAGATATAGTATTATTTTTTATAATATAAGATATAATGGTGATCAAAAATTTTATAAGGGTGGTGGATGTGGATGTGATCTAAAGTTTACTTTGCTTTGATAGGGGTGTGTCAGGCCTATGCTATAGTGCAACACACTGCTAGGCCTGTGTTATAGTGCAACACACAGGCGACACTTGAAAACCATAGTAGCAAGCTACTGTGATGGGTCATCCCCCATATAAAAATTAATTTAATATCAAAGTGGACCAATGACCCACATATCAGATATTAGATGTGGATGCAATCTAAAGTTTACTTTGCTTTGATAGGGGTGTGCCAGGCCTGTGCTATAGTGCAACACACATGCGACACATGAAAACCCTAGTAGCAAGCTACTGTGATGGGTCATCCCCCATATAAAAATTAATTTAATATCAAAGTGGACCAATGACCCACATATCAGATATTAAACTGATAAGAACAGATACTACACTTGATCTTAGCCAAAAGGCCGAGAAAGGTATGAGTTGCTTTACCGTTCTTTGTTCATTTTTATAATTGCTTTGTGTGTAATTCGCCTTGGTAACTTTAGATGTGGGACTATCAATTAAAATTATTTTTTGAATTTGATAAATTATTTTTTAAAATTTTAATTTTGGATTAAATTCTGAATTTTTCGATTTGTAATTATATATTTTCTTTTGAATAAGCTCCCTGTGAATGTCACGTCTGTATGCAAAACTGTGTTTTATAGATATTAATATATATATATATATATATATATATATATATATATATATATATATATATATATATATTCAGTTTAGGTGGGAATCCTAAGCTCCCTGTAGGCGGGAATCCTAAGCTCCCTGTGAATGTCAGGTCTGCATGCAAAACTGTGTTTTGTAAATATTAATAGATAGATAGATAGATTTCATCATGGATTAATGTCATTATAAGATATAGTATTATTTTTTATAATATAAGATATTAATGGTGTTCATAAGTTTTATAAGGGTGGTAGATGTGGATGCGATCTAAAGTTTACTTTGCTTTGATAGGGGTGTGCCAGGCCTGTGTTATAGTGCAACACATAGGCGATACAAGAAAACCCTAGTAACAAGCTACTATGATGAGTCATCCCCCATATAAAAATTAATTTAGTATCAAAGTGGACCAATGACTCATATATCAGATATTAAACTGATAAGAACAGATACTACACTTGATCTTAGCCAAAAGGCCGAGAAAGGTATGAGTTGCTTTACCGTTCTTTGTCCATTTTTATAATTGCTCTGTGTGTAATTCGCCTGGGTAACTTCAGATGCGAGACTATCATTTTTCTTACATCAAAATTATTTTTTGAATTATCTTTTTTGAATTTGATAATTATTTTTAAAATTTTTAATTTTGGATTAAGATCTATATATTTTTTTAGGATTTATAATTATATATTTTCTTTTGAATTTGTATTTTTAATTATAAATTTTTTATTTAGAAAAGTTTACATTCGGTTTAAGCGGGAATCCTAAGCTCTCTGTAAATGTCACGTCTGCATGCAATGCTATGTTTTATTAGGATTTGTAATTATATATTTTCTTTTGAATTTGTATTTTTAATTATAAATTTTTTATTTAAAAAATTTATATTCAGTTTAGACGGGAATCCTAAGCTCCATGTGCATGCCACGTGTGCATGGAAAACTATATTTTATAGATATTAATAGATTATAAAAAATAACATATGAAATACTAGTAGATACAAAAGGAGAGTTGTATTGATCTTAATTAAATATATTTTGACTTATATGACATCACGATAAACCTTAATTATGTATGTGTGTCTTATGTCTGTCTTCCATGAAATCAACCATTGGTCACAAAGATATTTTAAAATTGTGTTAACGTGTGATTTTGCTTTTACGTGAATAGGTGTACATAGTCAAGGATCAATATAATATGAGTAGCAAGTGACAACTATATTAGCCTATACAAGGATCAAATCAAGTTAGCTAGGACAAATATTGTATAGAGTTATTAATGGTTTTGTATAAAATTAATCGTCGTAATCGACTTGGATGTTTGTTTGGGATTGAGACCATTGTATCAATCACTTGTCCAATATCAAGATTATGAAAAAATAAAATTCATATGTACAATCAAATAAATTTCATGAAGATCAATAAACAGTTAAACGCCATCTTCCATCAAGATGATAAACATTAAGGGGAAAAGCATGAAAAGAGATAAGTGGAGATTTCTTCTTACACTAGTTTTAGATAGTTGTTGAGGAAACTCGATGTAAAATCTGATGATCCATATATTGAGGAAACTATCAAATTACCTATCGGAAGTTCTGTCTTAGTAAGTTGGAGATGGAGTTGGGGATGGACATTAGCTTTGTTCTTCTCTTTGATCATGGTTCATGGAGTGTAATTCTCCTGCTATGGAGTGAAGCAAGGGTGAATATTAAGCTGCAAAAAGAATTCAAATTCCCTTCTTTAAATCCTGGTTATTCAGAGTTTGCTTTGTTAGAAATAAGGGCACAACTATATTTCTTGCTTAGTTCTGTATATTTTATCGAGTCTCCAATTTTTCTTCCCTTCCTGCTTGTGTTCTTTGACCTAGCATTTGTGTAGTTTCGCCATCAGGTATACTGTTCAGTGTGGGATCGTGTCGACCGGCTAGAGAGGGTGTGAATACACGACCTGTAATATAAATTAGAACCTTCTCTTTCTTTTTGAACTAGCAAGTACACACTAATTAATTAAGGAGAAAAATAACATTAAATGAATAGGAGGTCAGAAATTACTTGGTTACAAGTTAAGTATTTGTTAATTTAAGACAGTAAAAGCGCACTAATAGAAACTCCTTCGACTAAATCGGAGATGGAGAAGCCCCTTATAACAGTTGGAAGTTCAAAAATGAAATATAAAAAATGAGCAATGAGTATGTTATCGAACTCCTAGCTCTAGGATACTATTTATAGCTTTTTGGTCGTAAGTGACCGTTGATGACGCGGCATCCAAGGGCGGAGCCACCCCAAAGGCTGGGGTGGGCTCCAGCCCAGTCTAAAATTTAAAAATATTAATAATATATATTAAACTTTATTTTTAATTCAGCTGTCTGCTATTAAATATATTTATTTACTTCCATTTTCGTGCCCTAACTTTTCATTTCCTCTCCACCTCTCAGCGCGGCAGTTGTTTCTCCTTCGAAGCTCTGCCGCCGAAGCCGATGAGTTTTATTCTATGAAAAATCGCAGGGCACATCTTCAGTAGTTTTATCTTGTTCAATGTTACTATGTCACATTTTATAGTTTGATGTTACTATGTTATATTTTGTAGTTAACATTAAATGTGTAAGTGTTTCTTGATTATAAAATAGCTGATTATTAAAATTTAAATATTAAATTATAATAATTAGCCCAGGAAGAATAAATTTTCTGGCTACGCCCCTGGCGGCATCGGAGACATCTCCAATGCATCCAGGGCATCTCCCTATGGATAAAACTTATCCATGCAACAACAGCTACTCAACGACTCTATAGTGTTGAAGGCACCTTCAATCCGATCTGAGACATCTCAAACACTGTTCATGCGAGTTGCCTCAAGTCACAACGGAGGCTGTTAAATACAGAAAATTCGGAAGACCTAAACTCTTGAAAGCCTTGAATTGGGGACTGAGTTCGCATTAGCCAACTATAGAGGGCTAAATTACAAAATGACAATGCTCTCCTCCTTGCGCCGCAGCCGTTCGCGAAAACCTCCTCCTCCCTTGCATCACCTGACGCCACACCATCTTCATCAGCGCCGAGCGTCGAGCGCCGTTCTTTCCCTCCCCTCTTTTCCCGATCGACAGTGACGACCATCACGTGCAACGCAATCGACAACCGAGGCTACTACCTCCTTCTCTACATCTTGCTGACGGGAGCACATCGCCGGCATTGCTATAGCCCAGCATCTCGTCATCGACCGTGGGAGAGACGTTCCGCCCCCGCCCCCCCCCCCCCCCCCTCTCTTCTTCCTCACCTCGCCGAGCCGACATCCTCGAGCTTCCTCCTCTCCGGCCATGGTACGCGAAAAGTTGTTTACATTTTGTGTTTTGGAGAATTTTGGTAGTGGATCAATCATGCCTTCCTTTGAATTGAAGATGTCTAACTTACCCTGCTATGGATTAGGATTTGACTTAGTTTTAGGGATATAGAGGTTTTTTGCCGTGAGCTTTTGGAAATGATTTCTGTTCTTTTGTTCTTCCAATCTTCTGTTCTTGTGTGAAATGTGACGACAAATCGAAATCCAATATTTTGACGATAAATCGATATCCAATTCCAAATACGACAAATGATAGATAAATATAATAGATATAATTAGGTGCTAGAATTACCTGGAGCGGAAGACATCATTGAGTCCATGATTTCCTATGAGAGAATTCAAGCGGCAGAGAGTAACTCCTCCTATCACCCGTCAATTACAAAAAACCGTGTCGTTTCAATGGGGCAATGACCACTTTATATTAAGGTTAGGAGTAGGGGTCTCTGCAGATTAGAAAAATGGGCCAAGCCTTCCCATTATAGCTAAGCCCAGAAACAATAACCAAACAACACCATATCCACATAATTTGGCATCTAATTAATCTAGAATATAATCAAAATTATAACTAAATTATTTATGCTAGCCCACGACATAAAATATCCAACATTCTCCCACTTGGACAGCATAAATAAATGCATTATGATATACCAGATTAATCAACAATATGTTACCACAACAAAATGCTAAAATAAGGCAACATAAACCACGAAAAAAGGTCCAAAATAGAACTACAAGCATCCCAACAATGCAGAAAATCCCACTCAAAGGAATAATGATATCATGCATCGCATGACACTTGTATCCAGTGACCCAACAACAAAGTGGAATATGGATAAATGAGAAAGCACAACAAAATAACATGTCAAAATTTGAACAAAGTGCTATTCTCAACAAATGACCCAAGCATCTGCCCAAGATGCTATATGATAACAAGATTGATACTGGTCCAAAATGTCTCCATAATATGTCATCACAATACACACACACACAACAACAACAACAACAACAACAATTAGAATAATAAAAGGTCGTACAGAATAATCATATGACAAATAAAAATAGCAACAATAGCTATTTATTTGAACAATGTCTCAAATATTACGAGTATGAAGTCATAACAAAATATAAACATAAACTCCCACTAATCCAAAATATCAAAAGACCTCACTACACCCATACGGGTCACATGGTCAACAAAGGCTATAACAGTTATGCCTTTTGTTAGGGGATCAGCAACATTTATCTCTGTAGGGATATGATTGACAATAGTTTTAAACTCTTGGATCTTCTCTCTTACAAACATAAACTTTGTCTCAAAGTGTTTTGTCCTCTTTGAGCTCTTATTATTAAGAGAGAAACTCACCACAGCAGAGTTATCACAATATATAGTAAGAGGTTTAGAGATACTCTCCACAAAATCAAACTCAGTAATAAAGTTTCTCAACCATATCGCTTGACGTGTGGCCTCATAACAAGCTATATACTCTGTTTCCATGGTTGATGTAGCTGTAAGAGTCTGTTTGACACTCTTCCAAGAAATAGCTCCTCCAGCTAACATGAATACATAACCTAATGTGGACTTATGATCATCTGGGCAACCACCATAATCAGAATCAGAATAACCTGTTACCTCAAGATGATTTGATCTCCTATATGTGATCATGTAAGTTTTGGTACCTTTCAGAAACCTCAAAACACGTTTTACGGCCTGCCAATGTGCCACACCAAGTTTACTTAAGTATCTCCCAAGTACACCAACAACAAAAGCAATATCAGGACGTATACAAACTTGAGCATACATAAGGCTGCCAACAGCGGAAGAATATGGAATTTTCTTCATATTTGCTATTTCGCTTTCAGTTTGAGGACACTGATCATTAGACAACTTCTCACCCTTTTGAATCGTTGCAACACAGTGCTTACAAGATTGCATATTGAACCGGTTCAGGATTCTATCAATATATCCTTGTTAAGACAAACCAAGGATACCACGACATCTATCACGATAAATCTCAATACCCAAAATAAAAAATGCATCACCAAGGTCTTTCATATCAAAATGAGTCGTAAGTATCCGTTTAGTCTCATTCAGAAAACTTACATCATTACTAGCCAAAAGGATGTCATCAACATAAAGAACAAGAATAACAAATTTTCTCCCACTCTTTTTTAGATAAATGCACTGATTAACTGTATTTTTTCAAAACCAAGAGAACTTATAATATAATCAAACTTTAAGTATCACTGTCTAGAAGCTTGTTTTAAACCATAAATAGATCTTTTCAATTTGCAAATCATGTGCTCCTTACCACTTTCAACAAAACCATCAGGTTGATCCATATAGACATCCTCAAATAAATCACCATTCAAGAATGCTGTCTTAACATTCATTTGATGAAGCTCTAAATCAAAATGAGCAACTAGGGCCATCACAACACGAAAAGAGTCTTTAGTAGAGACAGGAGAGAACGTCTCTTTATAATCTATGCCTTCTCTCTGGTTATACCCTTTAGCAACAAGTCTGGCCTTGTACCTCTCTATCTCTCCTTTAGCATCACGTTTGGTCTTAAAAACCCATTTACAACCAATAGATTTGCAACCTTCAGGCAATACCACCAAATCCCAAACATCATTCTTTCGCATAGAAGCTAATTTATCTTCCATAGCAACCAGCCACTGTGAAATGTGAGAATCAGAAATGGCTTCATGGAAAGTAATAGGGTCATAATCCCCAACACAAGTAAACTCATGTTCCTGCAAATAAACAACATAATCCTTGAATCTAGTAGACCCAGTAGATGTGGGAACACGTTGAGATCGCCTCAATTGAGGCATAATAACATCATGATTCTGAACTTCATAGTCAACATGCATATCAACATTAGTATCAACAATGGGATCAATGGCTTCATCATGAGTGGTAATGACTGGCATAGATTCGGGCAAAGGAGCAATAGGTACAGGAATAATGACATACTCTTCTCTGAAGTTTATTACACGCGGCTCCTGAGTTGCAACATGTTCTAAATCGCTTTCAAAATAGATAGCACGGTCAGATTCAACAACTCTAGTGGTATGACTTGGACAATAAAATCTAGAACCCTTAGATCCAACACAATATCCTACAAAAAACCCACTAATCGTCTTAGGATCAAGCTTCTTTATTTTTGGATTGTAGACCTAGCTTGACTTCTGCCTTACAACCCCAGACACGAAAATGCTTCAAAGTAGGCCTTCTCCCTGTCATAAGTTCATATAGGGTCCTTGGAACTGACTTACTTGGCACATGATTTAAAATATAAGTTGCTGTCTTTAAGGCTTCTCCCCGTAGAAAATTAGGAAGACTTGAATGGCTAAGCATACATCTAACCATCTCCATGAGAGTACGATTTCACCTTTCAGCAACACCATTTTGCTACGGAGTGTCAGGCATAGTATACTGTGCCTCAATACCACAATCCTGTAAAAACCTTGCAAAAGGACCAGGATTCCTGCCAGTTTCATCATACCTTCCATAAAATTCACCACCTCTATCAGATCTAACACTCTTAACCTGTGTGCCAAATTTCAACTCAACGACAGCTTTAAAAGTCTTAAAAGCATCTAAAGAGTCTGATTTTTCACGCAATAATCCAACCAAACCTTGAAAAATCATCAATAAAAGTAATGAAATATCTATATCCTCCCAAAGCAATGGGAATAATTGGCCCACAGATATCTGTAAAAATCAACTACAGTATCCCATCACTTCTAACAACTCTATTCTTTCTAACTCCAACAGCAAGCTTCCCTTTCACACAATCAACACAAGTCTCAAAATCTGAGAAGTTCACACTATGAAGAATATTCTCCTTGATTAATCTCTCTATCCGTTCTCGAGATATATGTCTCAATCTCTTATGCCACAACATAGAAGAGTTCTCAATAACTTTTCCACGTTTTTGTCCAACAACATTATTAACATTGGTATGACGTGTTTCAATAGAAAAAGGATCAAGATTCAATATATACATGTCATTCAACTTGACACCATAACCAACAATAGTAGATTCATAATATAAAATAACTTTATTAGATCCAAAATGGAAAGAGTAACCACAATCATTCAAAACAGAAACTGAAATTAAATTCCTTCTTATAGAAGGTACACAAACAGTGTCTTGCAAACCAACTCATGTCCACCATTTAATTTCAAAGCAACTACTCCTATGTGCTCTACTTTAACATTCATTCCATTTCCAACTGCAACAGACACCTCCCCTTCATTTGCTCTTCTCTTGGTTTTGAGCTCCTGCACAGATTTCGTGATATGAATTGTCGTACCAGAGTCTAACCACCAAGTATGAGAAGGTACATCTACAAGATTAGATTCAAAGCACACTAGAGCACGATGAATACCTTGCTTTTGCTTTTGCTTCATCTCTAACCACTTCTTAAACTTAAAACAGTCAGATTGTTTGTGCCTGAATATATCACAAAACTTGCAGATGTCATTAAATCTCTTTTTAATACCAGATGATTCACCATCTTCATGAACTGAGGAAGGTCCTGATTTATCACTCCACTTCTTCTTGAATTGAGACTTGTTACTCTTCCCCTTAAAATATTTCTTCTTTTGCTCATGACTCTTATGAGAAACCAACTGAACAACTTGTCTCTTACCCTTTCTCATATTTTGCTCCTCCTGACTAAGAATGACTACAAGCTCATCAATAGACCACTCCTCCTTTTGTGCATTATAGGAAGTTTTAAGAACATCAAATTCAGAAGGAAGAGAGTTTAATGCTTGTCAGACCAAAAAATCACTTCCCAATTCCACTTTCATGGATTTTAACTTGTTGTACCAATTGGTGAGCTTCATGGCATGCTCGCGCACGCCCGATACACCATCATATCTAGTTTTCGTCAGTAATGAAAGATAAGAGGCCTTTTCTGTCTTGTCAAATTTCTTGAATTTCTTGCTCACAGACATAAGAAACTCTTTAGCACTGTTTGTTTCAGGAATATTATCTTTGATGGTCTTGTCCATAGTTAGAGCTGTCAATTTGGGTTGGGCCCGTCGGGTTGGCCCGCCCCGCCAATCAATTTAAGCGAGTTGGGTTAGAATTTAAGCAACCCAAACCCGCCGCGGACCAACCCGCCTAGGCCCGCGACGGGCTTGGGTTGGCCCGCGGGTTGAGAATCACATGTTAGTTAAGTTTTATGACAATTTATTATCTTTCTTTGTTATTATTTTGAAATAAAAAATAATATTTTTCATCATATGAGTACTCGTTTGTATCCCTTTATATTTAAAAGATATATTTCTTAACATATTTGATTGATGAAATCTAAATATATGATTTTTTTTTAAATTTTTTAATTTTTTATAAATATTTTGATGGGCCCGCGGGTTGGCCTGCCTAACCCACAGCCCGGCTTGGATTGGGTTGGGTTGGGATTTTTTCAACCCGCCTAGATGACGGGTCGACCCGCCCCGCCCCGCCAAATGGCCGGCCCGCCATGGGCCGACCCGCCCCGCCACGGTTGACCGGTTTGACAGCTCTATCCATAGTGAACTTCATAGTCATCAGACACACTTTATTAGAATGAGTCCACTTATCATGTTTTGTGATAACAGCAGCGGAAGACTCAGGTGTGAGAACTTCAGGCTCATTCTCAGTAAGGGCAGCATCAACGTTAGAAATAGCAAGGAACAACTTAACACAGTCAACCCAGTCCTCATAATTAGTTCCATTCAACTTTGGTAAAGAGTTCATATTCATAGGCAAAGCTGGAATTTGTACATTAATGGGAGATTTGTTATCAAGCATATCCAACAAAAGAAATAGAGCTTATGACCACAATAAAATTATCTCATGCAAAAGCAATCCCACCGAAGGGTCCCGAATTACAATGCATAAAATAACTCCCATATCACAGAAAATAATTATATTCTTAAAGCTAATATCGAGAGGATATTGAGAACTTTAAAATATAATTACCAATCATTAGAAACTATATCAATAAAGACAAACTGATAGGGTAGGTGCATTATCAAAATAATTCCTAACGCCACATTAATAATAATAATTTTCCAATAATAGTATTTTATCATAATCTGTCCCGCGAAGGCGAGCTCACTACTATGAAAAATACCCAAAATAGTACCAAATGGTTTAAAATTAGCATACCTCGGAAATATGTCATAAAATTTCATAATAGCAATATGACATATCATAATAATCAAAATATGCACAAACAAAATAATTTAGACCATAATTTGGAGAGCACCAAAATAATTTATGTAATAGACAATGAATAATGTTTAATTCTGTCTCTAGAACATAAACAAAATTCATCGAGAGAGAAAAAAAATGTTTTTTTTCTTAAAATCCGAATGAATGAGTATTTCTCCACGTTCATCGCACCAATTGCTCGGTCAATGTTCCAAAAAAAACATGAGAGAAAGGAATTAACATAGCCACGTACAGAAAAAAAAATTGTTAACACATGCTTAGCCTTTAAAAATCGATTAACACCTGCTGTCTTTAAGACTTGACCAATTTTAATGGTTCTGCTATAAACATTATGCTTAGCCTTCAGAATATTGGATTAAAAAAATCGATTTTAATTCGGACTATAGCCACGTACAGAAAAAATTTTCAACAATTAACATCATTGCTCTTGGTCTATATTGGATGAACATTCATGATTTTGATTTTGATGTCAGTAGAGAGGAAATTTTATACTCCACGAAGGGCTTAATGAATTCGAAAGGAAATTCTTAACACCTGGTTTAAACAGTAAATTCACTGTCGTATCAGAATTAGATAGGCTCTGATACCATTTGACGACAAATCGAAATCCAATGTTTTGACGATAAATCGATATCCAATTCCAAATACGACAAATGATAGATAAATACAATAGATATAATAGGTGCTAGAATTACCTGGAGCGGAAGACATCATTGAGTCCATGATTTTCTATGAGAGAATTCAAGCGGCAGAGAGTAACTCCTCCTATCACCCGTCAATTACAAAAAACCGTGTCGTTTCAATGGGGCAACGACCACTTTATATTAGGGTTAGGAGTAGGGACCTCTGCAGATTAGAAAAATGGGCCAAGCCTTCCCATTATAGCTAAGCCCAGTAACAATAACCAAACAACATCATATCCACATAATTTGACATCTAATTAATCTAGAATATAATCAAAATTATAACTAAATTATTTATGCTAGTCCACGACATAAAATATCCAGCAAAATGATGATGTATGGTGTAGATCAGTGAGGAAGAGATGGCTGTGGTGATCCGGATGGTAGGTTTGGGAATTTGATGTGGTTGGGTTTTGATTGTTCTGCTTATAGCTGTGGGCTATACATTTTGAATGGGTAATGGATTTATTGGTTGGATTGTGTTTATAGTTGGGACTTGAGTTTTAGACACCTTGTGCAAGTTGTGTGTGGTTTTGGAGTACGTAGGTTGGATCGTCTTGATTTGGAACCCCATGCCACGAGCAATAGCTGGGATTCGATGGAATTATGATTTTGTTTAAGATGATAAACTGTTATTTGGATCTTAGGTTATTGGATTGATCAGTAGGTAGATCAACATGAAACTTAATTGGATTGGGGTTGTGATAGCTATTCTGTTTGGGGAATTAATCCTGTGTCGGGTCGTGAGCCACAATTGGATATTAGTTCTTGTTAAGGGTAAGTGTAGTTATTAATCTGTTAGAATGGTATTTGATCAGGAAAAGGTTTACTTCTTATGCTTGCTTTGAGAGGCTTAGCGATGATACCCCATAATTTACTACGGTTGGGGCTAATTCTAAGGTTGTAAATACTCAATCTACTTGGGGTTACATCATGGTTAAGGCTAGGTAAGGGTGTAATCTAATCTCAATGGTTTGGAATTAAATTAGAAGCTATTCATTAATTAAGGATGTTAATGAACGTGATAATTAGGGCGATTAAGTTGATATTTAGTTTAGTTAGTTATCATCAACTATGGTAGCTAAAAATTATTGTCCTTTGACATAGGACAATGATTGCTTTCAGACACATTGACGAGGGACTCGTTTCATATGCAGCCTTCTCCATTGAGGGTACTTTTTATTTGATTTTGTAGAATCTTTTACCTTAAATATATGGTTGTTTATTATCTAAGTAGGTTGATTTATCTAACTCTATTTTGTTTGTATTTCCTGCTTGGTACTTTCTTTGTCCACTTTTGAGTAACAATCAAAGTTTTTGTCTTTATAATCTCAACTCTTGGTTTCTAATATAAAGAATACCGTTTGTATACGAGTACTTTAGAACTATCATGTGATCTATTTAGAGTGTGGTTGACATTAGATATATCCTACCTAGTAGATTAGTGCATGTTTATTTATCATGATATTGGTTGGATACATATGTATCATATTTGTTGCATGGTAGTTGATTTAGTTGAGGTTGTGCATATTGGTATCATGCATCATATTGCGTTGTTTGCATGCTGACGACCACTGACTCACTTGTGGTTGAGACGGGTCGTCGGTTATATTTTCTATTGTGCCACACTCAGCTGGAGTTGTATGTAGATAATTGATACTCCTAGGTGCTAGGGGTCCCTACAAGTGATTTTGGGATTTTATAGTCACATGTGTTAGGCTTTCTGTATAGCCACAGGTGTTGGACGCTTATGTCTTCTTGTCTGTTGGGACTTGATCGTATGGCTAGAGGGGGGGTGAATAGCTCGTCACCCTCGAATCATTGGTTCTCTTCTTCCTACATGTGTTAGTGCGCATGAGGAATATAATTAAACTAAAACTAACACAAAGAAGAGACAAACCGATTTACGTGGTTCGGAGATAAACTCTTACTTCACGGTTGTCCGTAAGGTAGACGATCCCGATCCGTCGGTGGATGATTTTTCGGAAAAGCCTCCGGCTAGCTCGTGTAGCTTATTGTGGGTAGAGAAACCTCGTCAAAACACGCACACGCACACCTGACCTCTTAGACTACTAATTGACCTTTAACCAAGACTAATTTCGTCAACCCTAGCCAGCCAAATCGATCTCCCTTAAATAGAGCTCGTGGCTCAACTAGCCGTTATCAGTCGACTGGTTCTGGTTCCAACACCAGTCGACTGATTCAGCCAAATCTGAGCGTTACAATCCAACGTTCGAATTCCTAACCGACACCAGTCGACTGCATAGAAAGATCAGTCGACTGATCTTTCTGTGACTTCTACCAGTCGATTGATCCTATACTAGTCGACTGGTACAACCCTAAACCTTGGGTTTTCCATCCCGAGTATATTTCAGTCGCACTCGGTCCCTCATGACTCACTTGACTCGTTTTGCAGCCTTGACATATTGCCTTCAAGTCTTCTTCGACTTTAGCTCTCGTCTCTCAGATGCATACAAGCCCGTGGCTTGTCACCACATGTCATCCTTCGCATATGTCTCGAAGTGTATTTCCCTCGACTCATCATTGTTACCTTATCCATGGTCCCTCAGATGCATCATCTTTCATTGAACCCGAAGTCATCAAGCTGAGTTTATGTGTATCCTGCAGAACCTACACACTCAAATACACATATCAAATATAAGGATAAACCTAACTTAAACCCTTTGCCTAAACATCAAAATACATGGTCCTACGAACTATAGATTGTCTCAACATTGTCCACTCGGCTACCTAGTATAGCGGTAGTTGAAATGTGTACAGATCAGGTCATTACATCATGTGCGTATGATGCATCGTGTATTTTACTTGTGTTTGCTGCATTTGTTTGAGCTTTGATTTACTGCATTTGATTGACATGCATATTGATGTATTATGGGGATTTTTTGATCATGCCCATGCATGATAGGTGGATGTCAAGTATATTTTTACGTATAGAGGTTGTATTTGATCTATGTTCTATATTCCGTCGATTGTATTCTATTGTTTCATTTTGTTTGATATATCCTGGTTAATACCATGTTTATCTACTCTTATACCCCCAGAGTCCACCAAACTCACTACCCCTTGCCTTATTTTTGTTTCAGGTAGTTGATAATTATGACTCGTGGAGCTAGGAGAGGATCCATCGACTATCAGTCCTCAACATCGAGTATATCAATTTTGTATTTTCCTTAGTGGGTTTGTCTTTCTTTCCGTCTTTAGTGGATCGCTATTTATCTGAGTAGACTTATATTTATGATATTTATTTGAGTAGACTTGTATTTATTTCAATGGATTGAGTAATGACTATGTCTTGTAGATTTTGTGAGTATGTCAGTAGCATACATATTTTGATTCGGAGTTATGTAATTTCTTTTCTTATTATTAACTGCGTGGTTATGGAATTTTTCTTATTATTGTGATGTCAGCCGTGTAATATTGTGCTATATATTGTTGAGAGTGATGTATAAATATTTCAGATTATCTGTCGTACAGGGAAGACGCTATCCGATTTTTTATCGGGCATACGCCTCACTGAGGGTGTGATAGAGGCGCCTTCTGCACTATTCATTTGAATGGTGAGTCTCAATTTTGACCATTCTTCATTTCCCTCGCTTGGGTGATACTTCTACCATCAAGAGTTAAGCTCACCCAAACCAACTTCGGTCTTCTCTTCAAGTATACTTCTTCCTCGGCTTCTCGTCCCTAACACCCTGTTTGGAAACATATTAAGTAAGGAATTGGAATTCAATTCCGGTCGGAATTGAATTCCAATTCTCATGTTTGGAATGAATTGTAAAAACAGAATTGAATTGAATTCAATTGTTATACTTTTACGATTTTATCCTGCGAGGATGGAGCCGGAGCAACTTTAATTTGTTTTGTGAGGGGGCGATTTGGTAATTTAATTTGTTTAAGTGAATTCCTTTACAAATCACATGTGTTTAGGTGTGATTTGTTTTGAGGGGTTTGAAAGGAATTGGAATTCAATTCCTTAACAATTCCTTCCTGAAAATTACTACCAAACAATGGAATTGAATTCCAATTCCCAAAGGAATTCCAATTCCTTCCTTTCCAAACAGGGTGTAAGATATGTCGCGTGTAGCCTTTTCGCTCCGCCGGTGTACTCTTCTGTAAATCCTCATTCCTTGGATGCACCGAGCCCGTCGACTCTCTTCCCGTATTATTCTTTTCGCTTGGTGCGTCTTCTATTTGACTTCTTATATTCCTAAGTCTTTGCACATTCAAACACAAAATATCAAATATACAGAATCTAACTTATTTTGTTTGATCACACTAAAACTAATTCGGAATATTTACACAGTACTGTTTTACCGTTTGCCTTCTTTTATTACTTTTGTAATAACATCTTGACTGAGATAATTTATCTGTTTCCTAACATTTCCAGTGCTCTGAATCTGCAAATGTACTCGGGAGTTCATTTAAGA
>JAGFNQ010000752.1:0-82793 GCA_024364735.1 Boesenbergia rotunda
CAAACACACAGATCACAAGGAGAGGTAAGAGACATCTAAGCTCAACTGTCACGCGGGGGGGCGGTCGTCATCCTGCATGAGATCATCCATCGTGCATCAGCAGATCCTGGTGCAGCACTGCCTGAAGGCATCCCCCGGAAACGTATGTCGGCGCCACTCTGCGTACCAAGTGATCTGCTGCAATGTTTGGACCCCAGAGAGAGTGGACTCTACGCCGGTCAATCTACGATCAATGGATCGGAACTGTGATCGAACCTCCTCGCAGTAAATCTCTCGCAAATGAAAATCATGCTGGAAGGTCTTATCCAGCTCGGAAATCTGCCAGCGCAGATCCGGCTCGGGCTCATCGTAGTAATCAGCAGCAGCAGCAGGAGCCTCATGAGGTGCAGCCGCCTCGGGTGGTGCCTGAAAATGAGGTGCTCCCCCAGGTAGGTCACCGAGTCCTCTCCCATCCTTCCAGACCAAGGCCCGATCGTGCTCTCGAATAATAATGCCTGATTTGGCACATGCCCGCCGACCAAGCCGACAATCCTGTCGAACCATAGGCACTATCCTGCCTTTGGCGACATCAACACCAACTGACATAAGCCAATCAGTGATGACATGACCAAATGGCATGTAGACTTTGCGGCGACTCGGCTCTCTATAAGACAAAATGGACTGAAAGATACTTTCCATGATATCAAAGTCCATCCGGCTGTGCATGCCATAGAGCATAAGGCAGTGATAGGGTCAAATCTCAGCTAAGGGCTTGGAAGTGATTGGAAGGATACAGTTTGTGATAATCTTGAATAAGACGTAATCAACTGGAGACAGACGTAGAGCTGCAAAGATAGGAAAATCAGGGCCCAGCTCATCGAGACCAGCTGGGCGGGGATGACCAAAGAAATATTGATAGATACCATCAGGAGTAACATCCGTAAAAGGTGCCAATAACGGATTAGGAAGCTCAGGGTAGATCGAATACAAGTTTGGTGATCGTCGACCACCCAGAAACTCTGCTAAAATCTCGTAAGAGAAATCAAGGTTCCTCTTGGCGACTCGAGTGGTGAACTCGAAGCCCCCCTGAGGACCCTGCTGAAGATTGTTGTAAAATTCGGAGACGAGGTCGTAGTTGATAGGTCTCTCTAAGGAGAGGAGAAAGCCAAGGTTGTAAAACGTGACTATCTCCATGATCGAAGGACAGTGCTCAGTCAGAAAGGGGATATCAATAGATCGGCAGGGTAGTAATTTGAAGGTTCTCGATTGGAAGGCATGTTCACAGGCCGCATTTGGAAAGCGGGAGCTCGAAGAAGGCTGAGGCCTTCTGGAGGGCGCAGATGAAGAAGGGGCTTTCCCCTTCGAGCTGCCCTCCGCAGCTTCTTTACCCTTAGAAGATTTTCTAAAGATTGAATAACCAAATTTGATCAAGATAGGTAAACCAAATCATGACACCAATCACAAGAATAAGATTCGATCAAATTGATCAAGACAAGGCAAGACCCAATCAGAGAACGTGATCAAGACACAACAATTAACAGACCACAGTTTAATCAGAGACACAAGGTAGACATGATAATAAGAACACAATTTAAGCATAAGATAGAATTGATTAAGGGTAAGATATCGCACAGATGGGTTACGGCCAAAACAAGAGGTCACGGCACAACAAGAAAATAAAGACCATGATTAGCGCAAATACATATACTATGAACTGATTTGCAAGAAAAACCAAGCCAAAGACTCACTTTGGTGCCATTGGTGAAGTTCTTGAAGTCTGAAAGGGAAAAGACTTGCGCAGGAGAAGCTTTCGGCGCAAGAGATGATCGCCAAGCCGTTCAGTGAGAGAGAAACTCGCAGGAAGAAGACAGAGCTCGTAAGAACCCTCTTAGAACCGCACGCGAGCACTCGCACGAGAGGAAGACGAAGGCACTGGGAGAGCTCTCGCACACACTGAAGGTCGCGCAAATGGGAGGTTTCAGCGCTAGGGTTTGGCAATGAGAGGTTTTGAAGGAGTTAATCGGTTGGTGGATCGGTCCACCAACCAGACTTTAATGCGATTGAACGGATCACCGTTCGATCTGATAGCGCCCAGACCGATCAGGCTCTGGCCTGATCGGACTGGCCTGGTCCTGATCGGTCGGGTGACCGATCAGGCAGGTTCCTGATCGATCGGCTGATCGATCAGGAAGCGAACAGTAGGGTCAGATGAATTTCGAGAGGCCCTCCTGATCGGTCTCTGGACCGATCACCACAAGGTGCCAGATCGGTCTGGGGACCGACCCAGGCTAGCACAGAAAGGTTGGCCGAAATTTCGCAAAGTCTCTGTGACCCCCTGATCGGTCTGTGGACCGATCAATGCAGAATGGAGCCAGATCGGTCCGGGGACCGATCAGCCCTAGGCCTGATCGGTCCGGTGACCGATCAGGGTTCCTGATACTCCCTGATACGATCTGAAACATTCAGTTTCAGATTTTCAGAATCTTTCCAACGAGATCTGATGAAGTTTATCGAACTTGGACATGATCTCATGACTAAAATTGATCCCTAAACAAGGATCAAAGGTCCTTATAGGTTCAACAATCACTTTGCTCCACCCAAGTGGAGTCAAACTCAATCAACAATCATCCAAGCAAATTCAATCAAGTTTTGTACCAAATTCATGTTTCCAATCAAGTTTCCTTGATTGGAATGTCCAAGTATGATCATGGAGCCAAATACACATATGTTATGCATTGGTTTTCCCCATACTTGGTCGCCAAAGTGATTTTTATCTCGTCAACTTAATTTCTCAAGGGATGCAATGACATTTTGAGAAATTGAGTTGATCCTAACATCTCACCCCATTTCTAGCAAACAAAAACGTTTTGGTAAACCTTATAGTTTGTGTGAGATGTCCCCAAAGTTACCCAATTGTATCCCAACAATTTTGAAATAATCATGAAGGGTTTTGAATGCATTTTGAAGTTTATGAAGTACGACACATTCCCAACTCCCTTCTTAGGAAACTAAATTCATTTTCGGGGAGTGGTTTAGTGAAAATGTCAGCGAGGTTTGATTTGGACTCTACATGTGAGAGCACAATATCTCCCCTAGCAACATGATCCCTAATGAAGTGATGACGCACTTCAATATGTTTGGTCCTAGAATGATGGACTGGATTCTTGGTTAGATTAATTGTGCTAATGTTGTCACACAACACTTGCACACTCTTGTAACTCAATCCATAGTCTTCTAGAGTGTGAATCATCCACAACAATTGCAATACACTCTCTCCCATAGCAATATATTCTGCCTCGGTCGTGGAGAGAGCAACACAATGTTGCTTTCGACATGACCAACTAACTAAAGATGATCCTAGAAATTGACAACCCCCACTTGTGCTTTTCCGATCCAACTTACATCCAGCGTAATCGGAATCGGTATAGCCAATTAAATCAAATGATTCTGTACGGGGGTACCAAAGACCTACTCCTATTGTGCCTTTAAGATATCTCAAAATTCGCTTAACAGCGATTAAATGAGATTCCTAGGCACAGACTTGATACCTAGCGCACATACCCACAGCGAAAAGAATATCAGGTCGACTAGCTGTGAGATATAGCAAACTTCCTATCATGCTTCGATATTGAGTCAAATCAACGAGTTTACCACTCTCATCATTATCTAATCTTGTATTTGTAGCCATGGGAGTGGTTATCTCTTTTGAATCACTCATATTGAATTTTTAAAGCATTTCTTGTGTGTATTTCGATTGGTGCACATGGATACCATCGCGAGTTTGCTTGATTTCAAGTCCAAGGAAGAAAGTCAACTCTCCCACTAGACTCATTTCAAATTCACTCTCCATGTGTCCAATGAACTCATTTAAATAGCCCTTGTTATTTGAGCCACAAATTATGTCATCGACATATACTTGGGCCACAAAAATATTGTCACCATCTCTACGTAGAAATAGTGTAGGGTCTATTTGGCCTCTAACGAAGCCTTTGTCAATTAGGAATGTCGACAACCGCTCATACCAAGCTCGGGGTGCTTGTTTAAGGCCATAAAATGCCTTTTTGAGTTTGAACACGTGGTTTAGAGATTCGGTACTCTCAAACCCCGGTGGTTGTTCAACATAGACCTCTTCTCTTATTAGACCATTTAGGAAGGCCGATTTGACGTCCATTTGATATAATTTGAAACCACGATGAGCTGCAAATGCAAGCATCAATCGGATAGACACTAATCGTGCCACGGGAGCATAAGTCTCATCATAATCAAGGCCTTCAACTTGACTATAACCCTTGGCTACTAAGCGTGCCTTGTTTCTAATTATTTCTCCCTTATGGTTCAATTTGTTCTTGAAGACCCATTTGGTTCCAATGATTGTAGTCTTCTTGGGTCTAGGGACTATGTCCCAAACTTGACTTCTTTCAAACTGACCTAGTTCATCTTGTATTGCAATGATCCAATCGGGATCATTTAATGCTTCATCAATTTTTGTAGGCTCATTTTCGGAAATTAGGGTACTTCATTAGCCTCATTCCTAAAGAATGATCTAGTTCTGACCCCATGATGGATATCTCCAACAATTTGGTCTTGGGGATGACTAGAGACTAATCTAGTTTGCCTAGGTGTTAGTGGTGCTTCTTGAATGGGTTCACTAGACATAAGGTCAGCCTCAGGATCCGGCTGATCTATTTGATGTCTAGGCTCACCGTCATCGGATTCATCACCATCAACAACACTTGGAGTTTCATTCAAACTTAGTCTCCTAAGCTCGAGTTGGACTCCTTCTACATTTTCTGATTGGTCATTTGATTTTGGAATTTCTTCAAAGACCACATCAGAAGACTCTTCAACTAATCTAGACTTCTTGTTGTAGACTCGGTAGGCTTTGCTAACGAGAGAATACCCGACTAGTATCCCTTCATCAGCCTTTGCTGTGAACTTTCCAAGATGATCCTTAGTGTTTAGGATGAACACCTTACAACCAAACACTCTAAGGTGTTTAACCGTAGGTGGTTTCTCAAACCAAAGCTCATGGGGAGTCTTTCCTAAAAACCTATGGATGAGAACTCGGTTTTGCACATAGCAAGCTGTATTTACAGCTTCAGCCCATAAGTAACTCGATAGTGAGTACTCATTAAGCATGCTTCGTGCAGCCTCTTGTAGAACACGGTTCTTCCTCTCTACAACACCATTTTGTTGTGGTGTTCTAGGAGTGGAGAACTCATGCTTATAACCTCTATCTTGACAAAATTTTAAAAACCTTTGATTTTGAAATTCACCTCCGTGATCACTTCTAATTGTCTTAATTGTTGATGATTTTTCATTTTCAACTCTTCTACAAAAAGAAATGAAAACATCTAAGGTTTGATCCTTATATTTTAAAAAGTAAGTCCATGTATATCTAGTAAAATCATCAATGATCACAAAACAATATCTACTTCCATTCAATGATATGATAGTACTACAATCAAATAGATTCATGTGAAGTAAATCTAAAGCTGTAGAAGTACTTACAGCGCTTTTACCTTTATGTGCAGATTTCGTTTGCTTACCCATTTGACATGCATCACAAAGTTTATCCTTTTCGTACTTGATGCTTGGTAAGCCACGAACTAATCCCTTGTTGGCTAACTTCCGGATGTTCTTCATATTCACATGTGCAAGTCTCCGGTGCCAAAGGGTGGACTCTTCTTCTTTTGACATGAAACACTTAGCAGAAACATTAGTAGCACTTTTAAATGAAACTTGATAAATATTGTCTACTCTTGTTCCTACTAGTACCGTGTCCAAGGTATCATGTTGTCTAACTAGACATTGACTTGGTTGAAAATCAATTGTGTAATCCGTGTCACACAATTGACTGACACTTAGGAGATTAAATTTCATCCCCTTGACTACAAGGACATTTGAAATTCTAAGACATTCAGATATTTGAATATCTCCTATTCCTATAACCTTAAGACTACCATTGTTACCAAATGAAACATTACCTCTACTTTTCTTGTGAAGTGTGGTGAACAATGATCTATCCCCGGTCATGTGTTTGGAGCATCCACTATCAACGAACCAAGTTGATAGATGCTCCCCCTCAATCATAACCTACACAATTCGAAAAATAGAAGTTTTAGGTACCCAAACCTTGGGACCTAAAGCATCAACTAAACAAGACTTAGGCACCCATGCCTTGACAACTTTCTTTTGGACTCTAGGTGTCTTAGATTGTCTCATATCAGTCCTAGACATCAAAGACACGAATGAAGGTTCTTTGGGTCGGTAACCAATACCGGCCCTAGTGTAGACTGCCCTTTGGGCATTTAAGATCATGTCTAGAGTCTTAGAGCTAGTTGAGAACTTCTCAAAAATATTCTTGAGCTTCTCAATTTCGCTCTTCAATGATTGGTTTTCTTTTTCCAACAAATCATCATGCAAATCATCTATATCCTCAACCCTAGAGGATTTCAAACTTTCAACCTCAAGTTTTAATGACTTAATCTCATCTTCTAACATTTCAACATGCAAGTCATCTATATTATCATCCCTAGATGCTTTCAATTGATCAATTTCTAATTGCAATGATTTAACCTTATTTTTAGACTTATTTAGCATATTGGTTAAACATGCAATAGCTCTATAACATTTCTCAAGCTCGGGAGAAGTTACCTCTTCATCATCCGAAGATGATGAAGCCGCGTTTGAGGAGTTGGATGATTCATCACTGCTTTCCTCTACAAGAGCCATGAGTGTCACATGTCTTGTGCTCTTCTCCTCCTTCTCTTCATCAGATGAGCTTGAAGAGGATTCATCCCAAGTAGCCTTCAAGGCCTTCTTCTTCTTCTTGGATTTTTCCTCTTTCCTCTTGGATTTCTCCTCCTTTTTCTTTAGCTTTGGGCATTCACTCTTGAAGTGCCCTTTCCTACCACACTCAAAGCAAGATACATTAGTCTTATCAACTTTAGCTTCACTAAGGTTACCTTTACCCTTGAAGCGTCGATCCCTTCTCATCATCCTTCTCACAAAGTTTTCCATCTCGGAGGATGAGGAGCTGCTGCCATCTTCCTCGGATTCGGAAGAGGATGAAGATGAAGAGACTTCCTTCTCCTTCTTCTTCTCCTTCTTCTTCTTGTTGGATCGATCCCCTGCAACTAAGGCAATCCCCTTCTCCTTGGGGCCTTTGTTAGCCATTTCATGCAATTCCATCTCACAAAACAAATCATCTAACTTAACAATAGATAAATCCTTGGATACTTTGTAGGCATCCACCATGGATGACCACAAAGCATTCCTTGGAAATGCTTTGAGTACATACCTCACAAGGTCGCGATTCTCGACCTTTTCATCAATCGAATGGAGCCCATTGAGAACTTCCTTGAACCGGCTATGGAGCTCACTTACCGATTCATTTTCCTTCATGGAGAGATTTTGAAGTTGATTGAGGAATAAGTCCCTCTTGGCGATTCTTGAATCTCGGGTGCCCTCATGGAGTTCGATGAGCTTATTCCACAAGTCTTTTGCACTTGTGAAAGGACCAACCTTGATGAGTTGGTCTTTGTTCATGCCGCATTGTAGAGTGACAACCGCCTTCGCGTCGGCTTGACTCTTCCGAGTTTGTTCGGCTGTCCACCGCGAAGACTCAAGTTCTTTGCCTTCATCATCCTTCGGAGGGGTGAAGCCCTCCTTCACCGCGAACCAAGTATTGATGTCCATCTTCAAATAATACTCCATCTTTGATCTCCAATATTGAAAATCAGCGCCATCAAAGAATGGAGGTCGGGTGGTTGAAAAGCCTTCTCTCAACGCTATGGATGATAGCTCTCGGTTGTTAATCCGCAAAAACAGAGCCCCAAGCTCTGATACCACTTGTTGGAACCGGATGGCTAGAGAGGGGGGGTGAATATAGCCAAACACTTGGACTTTAGGCTTTTAACAAATTCTGCACTCAAACTTATCAGTAGCACAGCGGAAGAAACAATCACAGAGTAAGCAAAAAATAGAAAACGAAAGCAAACTAACACAACTAGCAAGATCGCTAACAAGGAGGGTTTACAAGGTTCGGGGATAACTTGCCCCTACTCCTTGGTGTGCCCTTAAGGTGGGCGATCCCTTGATCGTCGGCAGATCAAGCCCCGGTGAACACCGGATAGATAGCAACCTCCTTCTCGGTGGAGAAACCTCTCCACAGCGTTTCAATCATAGATATAGGTTTAAGCACAATGAAACACGAGAAAGATCTTACTTAGCACTAGCAAAGACAAGAACACAGCAAGCTCCCTCCTGAGCTCCACCCAGCGACGATCTCACGCAAGAACCCTTTCCCCGTGTCTTCTTGCTGTTGGACTCGAAGCCTCTTGTTCTTTCCTCCAAGTGCTCAAGCAAGGGATAGATGCTTCAAGATTGCAGTAGCTTGCTCAAAGTGATGGAGCTTCAGAAAAAGCAAGCAAGATGTGGAGAACACAAAGTCGCAGCAAGAACTCAAGCAGCCGAACTCTACCGAGTCAACTCTTCTCCGCTCCTTTTGTTCCTCCACTGAGTATCAGGTGACACCATCTCCCTGCAGCCTCCAGCTGCTCACCTGCAACCACCAGCTACCACTGAGCTCCTCTGGACTCCCTGAGCCTCCCTCAAACCAGCCCCAGACAGCAGCTCCAACCATCGCCAGTGCCCGTTGCAACCTGAGATGGAAAAACAGACACACCTGCTCCAAGGAAAGGTCTCCGTTGACTCTTCTTGAGTGTTTGAATCCTTCCCTGTCACCTGCAGCTTAATCAGAGTATTAAGACAGCATATCAAGCAGCAAATCATATATCAGATGTTAAGCGCAGAGAATCGGATACGTTCAGACGCGATCAGAGCGTCTGACAGTGCATTTTGAATTAAAGTGATCGGTCACCAGACCGATCAGAGAGCCTCCTGATCGGTCACCAGACCGATCAGGCTGGGTCCAGATCGATCAGGCTCCGTCCTGATCGGTCCCCAACGCTTAATTAGAAATCGCGATTTCTTTGGGATTCTCCTAGATCGATCACCAGACCGATCCCAGGTCGTGGATCGATCACCAGACCGATCCACCCCTTTATCGGGCTATTTCTGAGCTTCGCAGTCCAAACTTCCTGATCGGTCACCGGACCGATCAGGGAGCCTCCTGATCGATCACCAGACCGATCAGGTCATGGCCAGATAGATCAGGCTCCGTCCTGATCGATCATAGAGAGGAACCTGCGACGTTGGATCGTTCTCCAGAATGATCTGCACAGTGATCCTGATCGGTCATCAGACCGATCAAGAGCAGATCAGCAAGGGAACTCAACCTCACTGTTTGCTCCCTGATCGGTCACCAGACCGATCAGGAGCCAAGATATGGGTGAAACGCATACTCCCTGATCGGTCACCAGACCGATCAGTCATCGCTGGATCGGTCACCAGACTGATCTACGAAGGAGCACCGTGCCAACTACCTGATCGGTCACCAGACCGATCCAGGGGTTTCAACCTAGCCCTCCAAGCTAGGACCTGATCATCTAAGACAGGGTTTTTCCACTAACTCTCCAGTTGGGACTTTTCACCTAACCCTCCAAGTTAAGACTTTTCACCTAGCCCTCCAAACTAGGACTTTTCACCCAACCTTCTGAGTTAGAACTTTCCATACCTAGCCCTCCAAGCTAGGACCTGACCCTCCAAGCCAAGACTTTTTCACCTAACTCTCCAAGTTGGGACTTTTCACCTAACCTTCCAAGTTAGGACTTTTCACCTAGCCCTCCAAGCTAGGACTTTTCACCCAACCCTTCCGAATTAGGACTTTTCACCACCTAGCCCTCCAAGCTAGGATTTTTCAACACCCAACCCTCCAGGTTAGGATTTTCCAACACCTAGCCCTCCAAGCTAGGATTTTCCATACCATGTCTGATCCCTGATCAGGACTTAATCATAATCATCAACTAAACTAAAATCGGTGTCAACAGCAAGACAACAATCAGGGCCAGACTGCATCAACAGTTTTAGGTTCAACTGATAGCTCATCATTATGAGTTATTGGTTGTGGGTCTAGACTAGGTGTCTCTGTAATGTCTATTGGAGTTTCTTGAACTTCTTCAAGCTCAATGCTACTCCCACTATTTTCTTGTAAAAGAAATTCTTTTTCTAGAAATACAGCATGCCTTGAAACAAACACCTTTTGTTCCAAGGGATGATAGAATTGGTAACCCTTCGTTTCCTTAGGGTATCCAATAAATAGACATTTATCAGACTTAGCATCCAATTTGTCTGATACAGTCCGCTTTACATAAGCGGGACAACCCCATATCTTAAGGTGAGTTAAATGAGGTTTCTTACTATTCCACGTCTCATATGGTGTAGTAGAGACTACCTTGGTCGGGACTCTGTTTAGTAAGTAAACAGCTGTCTTAAGCGCATGGCCCCAAAAGGATTTTAGAAGAGTTGCATGATTCATCATAGATCTAACCATGTCCATCAAGGTTCGGTTACGCCTCTCAGATACACCATTATGCTGTGGTGTATATGGCGGAGTCCATTGACACAATATCCCATTGTTGCTAAGGTAATGAAGTAGCTATAGCCTCCTTGTGCAAGAGTTGACATTGGTCCACATACATCAGTATGTATTAGACCAAGCAATTCTCCCACTGGTTTACCTTTTCCGTAAAAGGGTAATTTGGCCATCTTGCCTTTTAAGCATGATTCGCATGTATCAAATGAACCGGGTTCAAATGATTCCAGAATTCCACATCGGTGTAATTTGGTCATGCGTTTCTTACTTACATGGCCAAGATGACAATGCCACGTATAGGAGTCTATTTAATTATCTATTCGAGCACGTTTGTTGCTAACTTCGATATTGAAAACGTCACCGGATAAATCTAACGTGTAGATACCATTGTATAAAGTTCCGGTCCGATAAAGAACACCATTTAAAGTTATGTAACAGCAATTGTTACTAAAAGTTAAATGATAACCCTTTTCATTCAAGCATGAAATAGATACGATGTTCTTTATTAACGAAGGAACAAAATAACAATTATCCAATTCTAAGACAAGTCCAGTAGGGAGCTTTAGCAAATATGTTCCGATGGCAACAGCAGCAATCTTTGCTCCATTTCCAACTCGCAAATTCGCTTCTCCCTTGACGAGTCTTCTTCTATTCCTTAGCCCCTATATATCATTACATATATGTGAGCTACACCCAGTATCAAGTACCCAGGTGGACGAGGAAATAGAGTGACATTCAATAACGAAGATACCTGAAGAGGATGGGGCATCGGATGCCTTCTTCTTCAAGGACTCAAGATAAACCTTACAGTTTCTTCACCAGTGACCCTCCTTGCCGCAGTGATGGCAAGTGCCTTTTGGTGCCTTTTCAGTCTTTTTGGCCTTTTTCTTCTTTCCCTTATTCTGTTCTTTGGGCTTCCTCTTAGAGCCTTTCTTTGAGGAACCAACTAACAGTACCGTCTTCTGATCCTGCTTTACAAAAGGCTCTACAGTCTTCAGCAGGTTGAGCAACTCAGGAATGGTAGTCTCCAGCTTGTTCATCCGATAGTTCATCATAAATTGTGAGTAACTCTTGGGCAAACAATGCAGAATTAAGTCAACACTTAGTTCGTGATCCATTGCAAATCCGAGTGTGCCTAGTCGCTCAATGTATCCCAACATCTTCAACACAAACTGTGAGACAGAAGTGCCTTCCTGCATCTTAGAGGTGAAGAGGAGTTTGGAGACCTCGAACCTTTCGGATCTCGCCTGCTCGTCAAATAGCTCATGAAGATGGAAGATGATGGTATGAGCATCCATATGCTCATGCTGCTTTTGCAGCTCAGGTACCATAGCGGCCAGCATGATGCAACTCGCAAGTTCAGAATCAGCCACATGTTTCTGATAGGCCACTAACTGGTCTGGAGTTGCATCTTCTGGAGGATGGTTGGGAAGTTGTTCTTCAAGGACATAAGCAAGCTTTTCTGCCTTGAGGACTATTCAGGTTTCAAAGTCAGTCCATGAAGTTTGGCCCAGTCAGCTTATTGGTGTCCAAAATGGAATGCAAATTCAGAGAAGATATGATCAAGTGATTATCCTAGAAATACAAATTGAGCTTATGTGAGAAGAATGATAAAGAATGCATCAATATACATTAATTAAATCCTATTTATTTTTCGAATTGAATAACCCTTTTTATCAATTCAGGAGATCGTAGGAACATCTCCAAATAGGTTGATATCCAACTATAGATAAGAACAATCATTGCTAGAGTCCATCAAGTTATTCTTAGCTATGAAGGTAGGTAATTATACCGATTACATATTATACATATGAAACTATCACATTATGCTATCAACTAATTGAATGTTTGCATAAATCATTGGGTTGTTAACTCATTAACAAGTATGCAACAATATACATAGCACCCAACTGCACCTCTCTTTACATCGACCTTGGCTGTGGCACAACAAATCGATGCTCCAAGCTTAAGGCTGACCCATTAATCAAGAAATAGTTTTAATATGGTTGGAGCTCATTCAACCGTTTAGTCAGGCTTGGATGTGTCCAACAACCAAAACTAAGGATTGACCTCTGACTCCAACTATATTAATCATAAACTAATTCCATGGTTTGAACATGTTGAGCTTTAAGCCGTGCATGGATGTGTCCATCAACCCAAATGAGAAACAAAACTCTGGTTCTAACCATTTTAATGGAAGGTGTTGGCCTTAATATTCTGTAAGGGGTTTTGCGTCTCATCCTTTTCCTTTTAAGCAAATTCATGACATATAATTATGTCATGTTCTAACAATTTCCTTAATAAAGTATGTATCTGACTTAATTTATCAAGTCTCATTAATTGAATTAGGAACCGGATTTCCTAATTCTAATTTTATACTTTATTCAAGGAATTGTTTTGGGAAACAATTTCCTAAATTGTCATAATCAATTTCGGAAATAATATGTTTAAGACTTTGATTTCTCTAAATCAAATCTTATTAAATTAAGAGACAGATTCCCTTAATTCAACCACATATTATTTTCATGAAAATCTTATTTAAGGAAATAAACTCTATAGGAAACAATTTTTCCTGATTAATTTTGGAGACAACAATATGTAAGAGCATCACCTCATAAATCAAATAAGGAAATTATCGTTTGAGAATCACCTCAAAAATTTTCAAGATTTGATCACATATTTTATTTATGGATAATTAATTACAACAAATTATTTACTTTGGGTGGCTCCCCGAGGCACTCCCCAAATAAAAGAAATTTGTTGTAAATCTAATTTGGCCTGCTCCCCGAGGCATAACCAAATTAAACTTGACAATTAAAGAACTTGTTAATAATATAATTTGGATAGCTCCCCGAGGCCTACCCAAATCAATTTTAACAATTCATATTCAAAATAGGAAATTAAATTATAACAACTAACTTTAATTTGGGTGGCTCCCCGAGGCACTCTCCAAAGTAAAGAATTTTGTTAATAATTTAAAAACCAATTTGAATTTAATTGTCAATTTATGTTTTCATAAAATGTCTAGACTTTCATGAAAAGAAAGTGCCCAAAATTATGAGCTTTCCATAAATGGAAAGTTTCCAAAATTAAAATGTTATCAGAATTATTGTAAGTTTCTGGTACAAAGAAAACTTACGTATTTCCAAAATTAGAAAATTTCTAAAATTAGGAAATTTCCAAAATTGAAAAGTTTCCAAAAATGGAAAGTTTTCACAATTATCATAAAATTTCAGAAACAGAGATATTTTAAAAGTTTGCGAAATTTCATGAGGATTTCCAAACCTTTAAATTCCTAAATCTAAAATTTACCATAATTGGAAAGTTTCCATAATTGGAAAATTTTCCAAAATTGAGATCATGACAAAGTTTTTCGCAAAACAATTATATGATTATGTCGAGCACTAACCTGGCTCTGATACCACTGTTGGGACCGGGTGCATGCCGACGCGGACACGTATTGTAATTGTTACGTAATTACATGCAGCGGAAACAAAAGCATGAATAATTTCCTAAATTATTCTAACACATATCCTAAGCATGCAATGTGTTCACATAATCGTAATATAAAATTTTTGCAGAAAAGGAAATTACTCTACGAATTACCTTGCGTAACTTGGAAGAAGGGACGAGATCCAACCGTTAGCGTCCCTTGAAAGCTCCGCCTCTATTTGTATCCACGCCGAGTATTGTCGGGATGACTTCGCTAATCCACGAGTTTCGTGTTCACGAGAACTACTAGATTCTCCGTGAACACGACGAAAACCGAGAGAGTAATCAAATCGAAAGACTCACCACCAAGGTTGGCCGAAGAGGAAGATCGTCGCAAGGAAGAACTTCGTCGCCTTGATGCTTCTCCTTGTGCTCACGGCAAGAAGAAAGAGGGGAGGCCTATGGCCGGCCAAGCGAGAGGGAGAGAAGAAGAGGAGAGAGCCCAAACAATTCTTGGATGGATCCTCTTCCATGGCACCCCTTGGGTCCTTTATATAGGGAGAGGTTTCTTAATTCCCAAGCAAACCTCTCCTTGATTATGGAATAATTTCTCAATCAATCCATAATCAAGGCTCTCACGATCAAGCTTCTTCTTCTTGATTATGGAATAATTTCTCAATCAATCCATAATCAAGGCTCTCTTTCTTTTGGCATGATTATATAAAATTTATAAAACAAACCAACCATTGGTTTATTATATAAAAATTTATAAAGCAAACCAACCATTGGTTCATTATAAAAATTTATATATATATAAAATGTATATAACCTTTTATAAAATAAACCAACCTTTGGTCTATTTTATAAAACAAACCAAAATAGCCTTATCCTCTTATGGTGGTGGTCGGCCATGATAAGAAGAGAGGAGGCCCCCTCCTTGGCCTGCCCATCTAACCCCAATTGGATCAAATCCCTTAATGAATTAAAATTATTTAATTCACCCATTAAGTCTTTAAAAGACTTAGCCATTCTATGCTTCCGATGCGTCTGAAATAAATTCAGTTTTGACTATTGTTTGGACTTACCAAACATAGTCTATCTCGATTGGAGAATCCAATTCTCAACTCATTTTAAATCCTTCGAATTACTCATTATGCGTGTGACCAAATAGGCTTTCAATTTATGTTGGTCGTCTATAATTAACTAATTAATTATAGAACGATCATAAGTGGCACCTAGTAGTACATCATGATCCCCAATTAATTGAAAGATCAACGGTTGACCTCAGAAATGATTCTGAAACCCTTCAGCAGCTATAATGAATCGTGCCTCATTCCCTTCACCATCTTATACCCACTTGGTTCAGGACATGGTCTATGTGTGTCAGTCCCCACTAGGCTGACTACGTCACACCTATCCCAAGTAACATTTCCTCGTCCTATGGATTCTAATTACTCTCATGTATTTAAGAGATTCATACTCTGAACATGTCATGCTCTGGCCAGAGGCTTCGAGTAACAATCCGACGATAGGCCACGGGTATACATCTCCTCGCAAGGAGTGGTGAATCCTTTGTAGGCTGTTCAAACATCTTCGGGCACTTCGGCTTATACCCAATCATCCTGGTCCACACCTCCTTGGAGATGCTTGCTTAAGATGTCAAAGTATAAGTCTCCATGACCAAGATGACTTGAACACCGCAAGTCAAAGGAACATTGCACTTAAGCTGTAGTAAGAACTTCACTGACATATCTATATGTAGACTACCATATGAAGTTTTACAGCCAGTCACTCCAATGAACTAGTTCCCTTAACTAGCATTCATGTTTATCTCCGGACATCTCAATGTCACCAGCCAGTGAGAATCAGCTGATTAGAAAATAACTCATGCTAGTCTCAACAGAATTGATAGTGTCCGTATTTATCAATTCATCGACTAGGGACAATTTCAATACTTCACAATTGCACATGTAGAGATAATCACTAGTTGTGAATTCATCACAAATTCTCTCATGCTGTGAATTGTATTGCGGACATTCAGTAAATGAGCTTAAGTTCTTAATCAAATAATCATGTATACTCAAATAGTGAATATTCATTTATTAAAATAAATGATTACAATCATAAGGCGATTGCCTTAGGACACTTCTCTCATATCACTAACAGGTGTGACTATGATGAATTGTGCAGTAAGGTCTCCAGCAGGTCGGCAGGCAGTCTTGCGCCACTGGCTGCACCTGTCGACGCTCTGTCTCCATTCGGTTGATGTGCCCCCACGGACTTCGAATGGGTCCACCCGGCGGTCTGCTAAGCTGTGTCGGATTTCGGGGGGGGGGGGGGGTGTGCTGGCTGGCTTCTTCTTTTGGGCAGCCTGCGCCTCTTCCACATTAACGTACTTGACAGCCTTACCTAGTAGGCTGTCGAAGTCCCTGGGAGGTTTTCTAATGAGCGAGCGAAAGAAATCTCCCTCTTGTAATCCTTGGGAGAATGCGCTGATCAACACCTCGGGTGTGACGGTTGGCACATCCAGTATCATCCCGTTGAATCTCTTGATGTAGGCCTGAAGTGTCTCTTTCGGGCCTTGCTTTAAAGTGAACAAGTTGACACTTGTCTTGTGGTGCCTTCGGCTGCTCGCAAAGTGCTGGAGGAATGTCCTCTTGAGCTCGCCAAAACTAGCTATCGATCCACTGGGGAGCTGCCCGAACCATCGTTGAGCGACTCCAGAGAGCGTTGTCAGGAATGCTCTGCACTTCACGCCCTCGGGATATTGATGGAGTAGTGCAGCACTTTCAAACTTCATGAGGTGCTCCTCGGGGTCAGTGGTTCCGGCATACTCGGGCATGGTGAAGAATCTGAGATGCCGGGGAACCGGATCCTCCAGGATCCGTGGAGCAAAGGGGTTGTGCGCCCGAGGAGCTGGTAGCGCACCTACTGGGGCTTTCCCCTTATCGCGGCGCGGCAGGTGTGTTTGGCTGGATGCGGGTGCTTCGACCGGCAAGGGCCTAACCACATCGACCCGACTGTGGTACACGCGCGAGAGGGAGGGGGTCGTGCCTCCGGCTGGCGGAACGACTTTTCCCCGATCTCCCGCGAGGTGGTATTGTTGATGCAGTTTGGCCCTGATTGTTGTTTTGGTGTTGACACCGATTTAAGTTTTGGTGGATGATGATTGATTATGATTAAGTCCTGATCGGGGATCAGACATGGTATGGAAAATCCTAGTCTGGAGGGCTAGGTGTTGGAAAATCCTAATCTGGAGGGTTAGGTGTTGAAAATCCTAGTCTGGAGGGCTAGGTGCTGGAAAATCCTAACCTGGAGGGTTAGGTGTTGAAAAGTCCTAGCTTGGAGGGCTAGGTGTTGAAAAAGTCCTAATTCGGAAAGGTTGGGTGAAAAGTCCTAGCTTGGAGGGCTAGGTGAAAAGTCCTAACTTGGAGGGTTAGGTGCAAATTCCCATCCTGGAGAATTAGGTGAAAAAGTCCTGGCTTGGAGGGTCAGGTGCCTAGCTTGGAGGGCTAGGTTGGATGAAGTTCTAACTCGAAAGGGTTGGGTGAAAAGTCCTAGCTTGGAGGGCTAGGTGAAAAGTCCTAACTTGGAGGGTTAGGTGCAAATTCCCAACTTGGAGAGTTAGATGAAAAATCCTTGGCTTGGAGGGCTAAGGTGGAAGAGAACTTAGCTTGGAGGGCTAAGTTTACGTCCCTGGATCGATCTGGTGATCGGTCAGGGATTCTGGCATGCTGCTCCTTCGTGGATCGGTCTGGTGATCGATCCAGCAACGATTGATCGGTCTAGTGACCGATCAGGGAGCACACAGTGAGGTTGGGAACCTACTGTACTGCTCCTGATTGATCCGGTGACCGATCAGGGAGTGTGTGTTTCACCTACTGCTTGGCTCCTGATCGGTCGGGTGACCGATCAGGGAGCGAACAGTTGAGGTTGAGTTCCCTTGTTGATCTGAACCTGATCGGTCTGGAGACCGATCAGGATCACTGTACAGATCGTTCCGGAGAACGATCCAGCATCGCAGGTTCCTCACTATGATCGATCAGGCTCTAGCCTGATCGGTCTGGTCATGATCTGATCGGTCTGGTGACCGATCAGGAGGCTGCCTGATCGGTCTGATGACCGATCAGGAGGTCTGGACTGCGAAGCTCAGAAATCGCCCAAGAAAGGGATGGATCGTTCGGGTGATCGATCCACAACCTGGGATCGGTCCGGTGATCGATCCAGGAGAAGTCACAAAGAAATCGCGATTTCTGATTGAGCGTTGGGGACCGATCAGGACGGAGCCTGATCGGTCTGGACCTAGCCTGATCGGTCTGGTGACCGATCAGGAGTCGCTCTGATCGGTCGGGTGACCGATCACTTTAATTCAAATTGCACTGTCAGACGCTCTGATCGCGTCTGACCGTATCCGATTCGCTGATGGTTGCCTCTGATACTTGATTTACTGTGTGATATACTGCTCTAATATTCTGACTAAGCTGCAGGTGACAGGGGAGGATTCAAACACTCAAGGAGAAGTCAAAGGGGGCTTTCCTTGGAGCAGGTTTGTCCATTTCTCCACTCAGGTTGCAACGGCTGGAGCTGCAGGACTGAAGCCGCTGACTGAAGCTTGGCTGAGGGAGCTCAGGAAGTTCAGTAAGGGTTCAGTGTAGCTGGCGTTGGTAGTGAGGCAGCTGGAGGCTGCTGGAGATGAAGTCACTTGATGCTTGATGGAGAAACAAAAAAGGAACGGGAGACAGCTTGGTGAAAGAAGAGAAACATTCGAAAGCTTACAACTTGTGTTCTTGAGTTCCTGTGCCTTGAGTTCTCCACATCTAGCTTGCTGTGTTCTTGAAGTTTCCATCATTCTGAGCAAGCGATCGAAAAGCAATCATTCATTACTTGAGCGCTTGAAGGAGAAAACAAGAAGCTTGGAGTCCGACAGTGGGAAGACACGAAAAAGGGTTCTTGCGTGAGATCGCCACTGGGTGGAGCTCAGGGAAGCTTGCTGTGTTTTTGTCCTTGCTAAGTGTTTGAGTAAGATCCTTCTTGTTGTTTCTTTGTGCTTAAACTATATCCTTGTTTGAAACACACTGTGGGGAGGTTTCTCCACCGAGAAGGAGGTTGCTGATTTATCCGGTGTTACCGGGGCTTGATCTGCCGACGATCAAGGGATCGCCCACCTTAAGGGCACGCTAAGGAGTAGGGGCAAGTTATCCCCGAACCTTGTAAAATCTCCTTGTTAGCGATCTTGCTAATCTTGGTAGTTAGTTTTCTGTTTTAGTTTCTGCACATTCTGTTTTCCATACTTCCGCTGTGCTACTAACAACTTTGAGTGCAGAAACTTGCTAACTTCTCGAAGAAAAAGTGATTGGCTATATTCACCCCCCCCTCTCTAGCCATCTCGTCACCAACAGGTATGTCGTGGGCTCCTGGGGCTACGCTATTGGGTCGTCAGTGCGTGACGGTCTCAGTGAGGTTCCCCTAGCCCAGGCGGCCGAAAGGCGCTCGTACTCTTTGGGAGTAACTGTCATCTCAACCCGGTTGAGATCCTCCATCTTCACTTCCGATCAGGCGGGATGCCCTCCTTCTAGCGCCAAATTTGATCCTATCGTGAAGCGAGGTGACAGTCCCAAGGCCCGGATGGTCTCCCGAGCGTCACGAGCGGGTGGGGCGGCGTTGCCCTGGCTCTGACCTCGCTCCTGCCTGCAAAACAATGGTCGTTAGCAAGCCCGTCGGGGAGTTTCCCCGGCAAAGCACTCCGACGGTCAAGTCAGTATCTGCAAGAAATATAGTGGGGCTGAATTGAAATGTAGTAGTAGGGAGAGCTCGCGCGCATACCTACGGAATGAGAAGTGGAGGGCTTATATAGCCGGGAGAGCTGACAACCCTTGTCCATGTCGACGAGACAAGGGTGTGGTACCTGTCAGCTCGTATGATAGCCCTTGGGAGCGCCGCGGCAGGGCGCGGAGTGCTTGAATAGTACGATGGTACTAATTGGGCGGACTGCCCGCGAGGTGTGTCAGGAATAGGTAAGGTGTGTAGTACCCCGACATCAAGGTCGTACTCTGGATATAATGACATCGGGGGCGTAGGACAAGATAGTCCGTACCTTGAGCGCCGACCGGCAGGTCCAAGTGTTAAGGACCGGGTCGGGTAATGGCAAGGGAGCGTGGGCCGCCACGCGTCCGCCTGGGAGAATTGAGACGCAGGATACGCCCTGAGTCGGGGGTTTGTTGGGTTATGTTTGGCTGTCTCTGCTGGATATCTGAATCGTATGGTGTTAGGGGAGCGTAGGTCGCCACGCGTCCGACTGAATGACCTGGCTCCGACTCAAATCAGGGTGCGAGTTTAGATGACTAAGCTAGGAGACGCTTGCGATCGGCTCGACCAACCCTGCCTGGGGTCGGTCAGCAAGCGCCTGGAGGAGCTCCCGGCTTCAGGAGTCCCCTGATGAGGTTGTCATCGACCCTTCTACTGGGCCTCCGTGGCACCAGGCTGGCTAGCTATGCGGATCGAGCCATTCGTAAGCAAGGCCGGATCACTGTATATACAATTTTATGTAATACCTATTATGGGTACTTCATTCATTGAATGCTAGGTAATGGTTGAGTTTCCCGATCCATCTCTAAATTACTGTTCTCGATTTATAATCAATAGTTGAGTATTACACAACTTATTTCAGAGTTACGTTAATTTCAAAAATCGACAGCTCTGTATCTAAGCTATAAAATTTATATAGAGTCCTGGGACTAGGGTGCAGTGGTAGAATAGTTAGTCATTAATTCAGATATTCATGATTCGATCCCCAGCTACGACGTATTTTACAAGAATTTTTCCTCCAAATGTGGCGCGAACCCTGGGGCGCTGGGCTTCTAGACTATCCACCGTGAGTACTTTCCGATTTATCTTGGTGATCGATGGAAAACTTCCGTAGGACCGGACCGGTCATTCTAGGTTCAATTTATCTGTTATCTGATTCATTATTTTTTTTTATAAAATTTATATCGAAGTGCACGTTTACGCTGAAGATGAAGTAAGAAGTACAATTAACTTAGTTTAAAATATTTCTGAGGCATCCAACCTGCTATTAAATCTATAATCTAGGGTCTAGATTGAGAGATGGCAATTTTAACACCTTCATAATCATAAAACAATTTGGTATAAGCTCGTTAAAGGACTTAGGTTTATCAAACTTACTCATCAACATTGCCAAAATGTTCCTAGAACTCTCTTGATTCAAACTATATCAAAATTTTAAATTTTTGAATATTGTAAGTTATGATATCCATGTCTGAGGACATGATTACATTTAGGAGATTGAGGACATGATTACATTTAGGAGATTTTTAAGAGTTTAATTATCTTGATTTGAAGTCATTTTGAATTCCTAAGGCCATTAGCGAGTTTGATCGTTAATGGTCCTACAATATTCAAAATTTTGAAATGGTCTAAACTAAGGCAGTCCTAGGAACACTAGTAATGTTAGTGAGCAGATATGACAGACGTAGGTCTTTTAACGAGCTTGTGAATAATTATACTCAAGAATCTCTTAGGAGTGTGTTGACTCTTATTTTGAAATGATTTTGATGTTCCTAAGATAATCATTAAGTTTTGGCTCAAACTTGTTGATGACATGAGACACCTTAGAAATATTTTAAAATAATTTCATTGTATTTCTTACATTAGTTTAAATGTAAGCATTCCCTTGGATATATTTCATAGCCTAGATAAAGAGTTGAATTTGAGACAACATTGAAATATTTTAAGAGTTGGGTAATATCAACTGATGGGATATGAGTAGTCGATACAAATCAATAGTAGTCCTAATTTGAGAGCTATGTATAATAAATATGAATTGACAGTAAACTCAACGGTTGACTAATGATGTATATGACTAATCATAAAGTAGAGGTCTAATTATTAGTACATATGAAAGTAGAATATCTGTTTTGAGTATTACGAAAAACTACAAATGTGAGTAATTAAATTGTTCTTTATTCAATAAGAATATAGTTGGACAAAAGTCAAAAGGATGCCCCCTTTTACTAAATCATCAAAGGAACGTCCTATGTTGATTTTTTTATCAAAAAGAGCCCCCACCCCTTGTAAAATGACATAAATATCCTCTTGTAATTGTTTGCTTCTAACACTAGTATGCTTTTGACATATGCATCTCCAACCTAAATTTTTATTTAAGGTCACGTTGTAGTAGCTACATCTATAGGATCAATGCACACGAGAAAGGAGTAAATTACGTGTCTTTTAAAAATTATCTTTTATCGGTTTTCGAAATCAAATGCGCAGCGAAATAAACAAACAAAAACACACACAATCGAACACAAGTAGTTTACTTGGTTCGGAGCCTTCGGCGACTCCTACTCCAAGACCTTTCTGATGGGCAATATACTAATATCCTCTATCGATAAATTCCTGGTAGAGTGATTGAGCACAAAGAAATAAGCACAGTATAATACTCTACATTGTCCTTAAGCAAGTATATGAAATTGATACAAAATTAAATAGAATCATTACCAACACAATTGTGAATATCTAGATACGTTAGCATGTTAGAGTCGGTCTTCCGGTAGTGGTCAGTCATAGATGAGTAGTAGTAGGGTCACATCACAAAGACGGAGTCGCAGAATGAGTGCTATAGCTTGTGGATGAGTTGTGTGTCACTGCCTTCATGAACAGCCCCTATAAAGGTCATTGAGGTAGCCCTAGTTCCCAACTAGGGCTCCTCAGTTCGAAGATCAATCCGATCCGAGTACTACACAGCTTATCCAATTGAAGGCGCCCTCAATCCCACTTGAGACACCTCAGATCGTAGCTAGGGGGCCTCCACAAGTTGAAATTTAATCTTCTCGCCTTTTCTGCCGGGAGGCACCCTTAACCATTTAGGATGCCTCCAGTTGCAACTTAGCTGACTCCAGTCAACTTGGAAGTGTCTCGAGTACTACTCGTCTGAGATATATTTTTACAATTTAGACCCTGTAAAACAATATTAGTTCAGAAATAAAATATATCCTACAAAATAGAGTTAGCACACTTAAAATAGGGCAAACAAAATATGTGCATTAATTAAATCTTATTAGTTGGAGATCGGTGCGCCGACTAGAGGGGTGAATAGCCCGTAGCCCCCAATGCGTTGTTTCTTCCTACATGTGTTAGTGTGCGCAAGCGGAAATACAATCTACAAATAAACATATAAACACTAACACCAAACTTTTACGTGGTTCGGAGATGACACTCCTATTCCATGGTTGTCCATAAGGTGGACGATCCCCATCCGTCGGTGGATTAGTCCCCGGAAGACCTCCGGCTAGCTCGTGTAGCACCTTATGGGTGGAGAAATCTCACCACAATACTTGCACACACACTTGAGCTTAGTAGACTATTAATAAGCTTTTCCCAAGCTTATTTCGTCAATCTTTGTCCAGCCAAACCAAGCTCTCTTAAATAGAGCTCGTTCCTATTCTAATCATTACCAGTCGACTGGTGCCAAGACCAGTCGACTGGTCCACCCAAATTCGAACATTACAGCCCAACATTCAAATTCTAGTCGACACCAGTCGATTGCACAGATGATCAGTCAACTGATCTTTCTATGCCCAACACCAGTCGACTACTTCCAGCAGCAGTCGGCTGCCCAAACCCTAAATCTAGGGTTTCAATCCCGAGTACAGTCACTCAGTACTCATCCTCGCTCGACAACCTAGAACTAGCCTCCTCCATCAGCCTTGCATCCCTCAGATGCCTCTCCATCCTTCACACCTGGCTTTCTGGAGCTTCCTTCAACCTCGGTTCTTATTGTCGGATCTTCCTTTGCCAAGATGTCACTTGGACTTTTCTCCTTCGTACCTGTATCCTGCATTCTCACAATGCAATATCAAATACAACAATAAATCTAACTTAAACCTTTGCCCAAACAATCTTCTGCTTTTTGATGTTTGGCAACCCGTTTAAGTTAGGGAAACAACAACAAAGTAAATGATCATGCATAAATCATGGAACCTAACCTTAGGCTCCCCCTTTACCTAAACTCCCCCCTTGAGTATGTTTTTCTTGCAAAGGTACTTCTCCCCTTTTGTCAAAAAATGCTCCCCCTTTACCTAAGCTCTCTCTGGAGCTTGGATTTCATGCAAAGCAAATGCTCCCCCTTCACTTAAGCTCTCCCTTGATCTTGGATTTCATGTAAAGCAAATGCTCCCCCTTCACCTAAGCTCTCCCTTGAGCTTGTATTTCATGCAAAGCAAATGCTCCTCTTCTTTTTCAATTTCTTCAAATGTCCTAGCTTCTTGAGCTCTCTTTTCCTTGGGCATTTTGTGTGGTAGTGACCGCGCTCACCACACGTGAAGCAAATTATATACTTCTTCTCTTTGACTTCATCCCTACAACCCACATTAGTTTTTAAAAGAACTTTACCAGGTTTAGGGTTTACCTCCTTTACCTTCTTGAGTGAAGGACGTCTACTCTTGTAGTGCCCTATTTCCCCACACTCAAAACACTTGATGTGAGATTTTTCACTCTTCTAGGTAATTGCGGTTGTGGGTTGAGCTTCCAAGATCTCCTCCATCTTGGATTGCTCTTCTTCTTCCTCACTTGAGGATGTGGACGATTCTACTTCCTCCTCTTCTTCGGATGTTGAACTCGATTCATCTTTCGATTGGTTCTTCTCCTTCTCTTGGACCAATGAGCTCTTATCCTTGGACTCCTCCACTCCTTGCCCTTGTATCGAATTTTCATGTAGAGCTATCACCTTTCTCCATAGCTCATAAGTATTCTTGTATTCTCCTATGCGTGACACAATATAAGAAGGTAATAAATTTAACACAATTCTCGTTACCTCCTTATCTGACTCCGCTTCCTCCTTTTGATCCTTGGTCCAATACCGAGGTCGGAGGCATTTTCCCTTCTTGTCCGTTGGAGCTTCGAATGGAACCTCCAATGCGGTCCAATGATCCCAATCCATTTGGAACCAAGTCTCCAATTGCTTCCTCCAATAATCAAAGTCGTCTCGATTGTATGGAGGTGGGATCCGAGTACCCCATTCTAGCGGACCTTTCAAATCCATCTTCCTTTAGCGCCTTTGCTCTTTTGGCGGTTAGTCCAATAAGAGCGAACGTTGATCTGATACCACTTGTTGGAGATCGGTGCGCCGGCTAGAGGGGGTGAATAGTTCGTAGCCCCCAATGCGTCGTTTCTGTTGGATCGAGAAAACACGATAGAGGGGGAGGTGAATATCGTGAAAACGTTTCGGATTAGAAGTTAAGAGAATACGCAACGGAAATTAAAACAAACACACAGAACGCAAGGATTTTTACTTGGTTCGGAATCGTGGTCGGCTCCTACTCCAAGGCCTACGGTCCTTGACCGTTTACTGCGGGCAATTCTATAATGAGCAAAGTTTTACAAAGATTTGTACAATAATAGTGCAGTAAAAAGAACAAGTTTACTCTTCGTTATCGACGCCCGGTGTGGATCATTCTTCGGAGCAGAGGGTCGTCGTCGGTGCTAGAATCTCGAGATTGGGAGTTTCCGGAGTGGAGCGCTTGAGCGAAGAGCGTTGAGGTGTTCGAGAATTGTTGTCTTGAAGCCTTGGGGTCGAGCCCCTTTTATAGCACTCCTGGGGGCGCCTGACACGTGCCTACGGATCTGAGAAACTTCATCCGCAGCTCGGTCAGCGCTTATCCCTCCAGAATCGGCCTCGGAGCTGACGGGGGCTCCCGGGACACTGGGGGCGCCCCGGTTGACTTGGTCTGCTGGCTTCTCGGCTGATTTCGCTTCGATCACTTAGTTGGCTTGGACCCAGGGCGCCCGAGGCATCCAGGGCGCCCGGGACCATGAGGGCGCCCGGGACCTTGAGGGCGCCTGGCCCAGTAAGCTTCTGAAGCGATTCTTGCTTAGTTGTTCGTTTGACTTTGACCTTGGGCGCCCGGGACCTCTCGGGCGCCTAGCCCAACTACTGCCCCTCTCCTTTGGGGCGTTCTGAGCTGCAGAAACACGTTCCTTTGGTCCCTGCATCCAAGGTTAGTTCCACAACAAACAAGGCAAGAAATGTTAGGTATTTACAGCCATAGCTGTCTTGGTTCTGACTTCGGGTCTCCCAAATGGAGCCCTAGGTCGAACCGGCGCCTACTGTTCCCTCGACGGGGAACACGTCCTCACCTACTCCTCTCAGAAGTGTTTACCTTTTGCCAACCGGCTCCTCCGGTTGGACTTTTGCCCAGCAGTCCTTCGCCAGGTGCCTAACAGCCCTTCGCCAGGTCTTCGACTCCTAGCAGCCCTTCGTTAGGTGCCTAGCAGTCCTTCGTCAGGTCTTTAACTCCTAGCAGCCCTTCGCTAGGTGCCTAGCAGTCCTTCGCCAGGTGCCTAGCAGCCCTTCGCCAGGTCTTCAACTCCTAGCAACCCTTCGCTAGGTGCATAGCAGTCCTTCGCCAGGTCTTTAACTCCTAGCAGCCCTTCGCTAGGTGCCTAGCAGTCCTTCGCCAGGTCTTCGATTCCTGGTAGTCCTTCGCCAGGTGCCTAACAGCCCTTCGCTAGGTCTTAGGGTTTCGATGCCTAGCATCCCTTCGCTAGGTGCCCAGTAGCCCTTCGCCAGGACTTCTTGCCTAGTGTACCTAGGACTTTTCTGCACACTTGGCAAACATATTAGATCACAAATAGTATTTAACTTTGAATCCTTTGCCAATATCAAACTAAGGTTCGATATGGTGCTTCTTGCACCAACAATCTCCCCCTTTTTGATTTGTGGCAACACAATTCAAAGTTAAGTAAAAACTTATAACAGTTAATAATAGAAGATAAAAGCACAATGAAGTATAGCAGTTATGAGCAGAATAGATTTGAAAAAATCTTTATTTCTCATACTCCCCCTAAAACCCTGAATACTTGTAAAATACTTAACTTTGACCTTTCCTCCCCCTTTGACATATATCAAAAATAATACATTGGCGAACAAGGTTTCTGTTAGAGAGTTTTGAGTTTTTCCAATGCATTTTTCGTAAAACTTCTAAGTTTTTGACATAGTGTTTTTCAAAACAAATAGAGTAAAAGCCTTTGCACCAAAAACTTTTTACACTTAGACAATTTTCCTTGGAAATACTTTGTGTATTTTGAAAAACAAAATCTTTAAGAAATTTTTAGACAAGTTTTTCACCAAAAAAAACTTTTACTTAGAAACATTTGCCAAAAATTATTTCAAAAGGTTTTTGCTCAAACAAATTTTGGTTACTAAGAAAAATTTTACTTAGGAAAAATATGTACTAAAAATAATTTGAAACACTTAGAAATACTTAGAAATTTTTTGAAGCACTAGAAGTACTTGAAAAGCATTAGAAGTACTTGAAAAGCACTTAAAGTATTTTGACAGTAGTTTGAAATTTTAACACCACTTAGTACTTAAAAAATTTGAAGTACTTTGTCATTTTTGCTTTACTTTTTGAAAAAGAGATAAATATTTAAAAAAAATTCCTTTCTCTCTTTCTTTCTCTCCCCCTTAATGTGAAACTCTTCTCCTTATGTTTTAGACCATACTGATAAGTTCAGTTTGAAATGATATTTTGGAACAAAATTTTCTGAGTATCACAAAGGACATTCTAAGTTAAAACAAACTTAGGTTAAAGTGAAAATATTTTGAGAGTTTCTAAGATAAACTTTCTTTAAAAAAGGAAAAAAAGTTTGGAAGAATTTAATTTCTAATCTACTCTCCCCCTTGGATATATATCCATAAAGAAATATATTTTGAAAGAAGTTTTAAGAAAAAATTGTGTATCAGAGCCTATGAGTTTTGAAAAAAAAATACTTAGTATAACTCTTGAAAGCATAACAAAACTCCACTTTGAAAGGTATTGTGCAATTTTAACAAAATTTTGTATTTGTAGACATTTTCAAGATTGAATAAATTGATCTTTGAAACATGTTAGTATTCCACAAAAAATATTCGTACTTTGTAAACATTAGTGCCTTGAAAAGTATTAGTACTTTTGAAAATATTATATTATGAAACATATAAGTACTTTTAAACATAATATGCATTTTTGAAAAATATAAGTACTTTTGAAAGATAATATTTTAAAAAATTAATTTTATTTTGAAAACATAATATTTTAAGAAAAAAATTTTAATGTTATTTTGAAAATATAATATTTTACTTGGTTTCTTTTCCAGTCTGACACAATCCTAGGAAACCTTGTTAACTACAAGGACATTTCCCTAAGTGTCCTGAAAAATTTTCCAAAGTCAAGTAAGTATTATTTTCAAAAGTATTCTAAAAAGATTTTAAAAGTATTCTAAAGTCAAGCAAAATTTTGAAAGTGATGGTATATATAAGCAAACTGATTTAAAAGAATAGTATTTTGAAAAAAAATTTATTTATGTTTTCAATAGGATTTTAAGAGTGTAGTGCATGAAAACATGTAATTTTGAAAATGCTCAATAACTCTTTTAATTTGATTTCCCCCTAAACTTGACCCAGTCCTAGGAAGCTTGTTGACCACAAGCGATCTTCCTCTGAGTGTTAAGGTTTGATTCAAATTATAAGAATTATCTAATAATTTTGAATTATTGTTAGAAATAATTTCTTTCGATTTGGACTCCCCCTAAATTTGACACTTCCTAGGAGTCCTTGTAGATCATGAAGTAGACTTCCTTTGTCTCTTTAGGGGTTGTCAAAATCAAAAGGGAATCAAGCACAATTCTTAAAAATGAATTTTGAAGTATTAATATTTCGAAAAACTGAGTATTTGAAAGACATATTTTGAAATGATAGCATAGTTTTCGAAAAACATGAGTGATAGTGATTTTTGTAAACATAGTATTATTAACATAGTGATTATTTGAAAACATAGTATTTTTAAACTTCTTCTTTTAATTTGAACTCCCCCAAAACCTGACACAGTCCTAGGAGGCTTGTTGACCACAAGTTAATCCTCCTCCAAGTCTTAGGATTTAGTTCAGATTAAAGGAATTATTCAAAACAAATAATTATAAAAAAAACATTTCAAAAATTCTTCTTTTGACTCAAACTCCCACTAAATTTGACACATCCTAGGAGTCCTTGTAGATCATGAAGTGGACCTTCCTCTGTGTCTTTAGGGTTTATTAAAATCAAAGGAATAGTTTTGAATAACAATATGGTAATTTTCAACACAATTTGGAATGATAATAATTTTCCAAAGAGATAGTAATATATGAGGGGTTTTGAATCAAATTTTTGAAAACCTTATTTTGAGATGATACTAAATTTTAGAGCATAAGGTTTTTGAAAAAAATCTAAATTTTCCAAAAAATATTCAAAAAATAACTCCCCTTGTATCCGACTCGTCTGACTTTGTCTAAGTGCTTGAAGGGTCTTCCGTATTGACTAGGTTTGACTATGTTGACTTGGTTTTACCAATAATTGACCCAATCAAGTCCTAGATCTTAGTATTAATTCAATCAAGACTTAGTTTGATGAGTTAATTTTGAAAACAAATGAAATTTAATTTTTGAAAAATGTTGAGTGGAAAACATATAGAGTTAATTTAGAATTAATTTTAAAAAAAATTGAGTTGATTTTGAAAAAGTATTGAACTATATAATTAGGTCCTAGACATCTCACCCAGTTCTACGTGACAAAACAGGTTACCTTATCTGTTTTGTGAGATGCTTTATTTTTATCTTCGAATTAGTGTTAAATCTAAGTTTTACTTAAAATTTGTGTTATATTCAAATCTGACAATAGTAAAGTGAATTTGATTTTCTATAATTGGCTTCCAGGTCTTGGCGAGGCACTAGGCCTTCTTTAGCTGTAGCCTTATTGGATCATCAACCCTTTCCTTGACAAAGCATTTTATAGAAAATTCATCTTCAAGTCACTCCTTGAAAGATTTTGGTCTAACTAGCTTGGGTCTTGGATCGGTAGCTTCGGCTAGTTCCACCAGACTAAACAGACCTAGTAGTGTATACTTGACCTTATTAGAAGGGCTTCCCTAACGTACTATCATCTCACCTCCTCCCAATACTAGGTTTTCAAGTTTTAAGTAACTCTTTAGTCCTTAAACTAGTCAATCCTAATTCTAAGCAAAAAAAAAAACAAGCAAACATGACAAAAATGATCTAAGTTATATCATAATTGAAATAAAACTCTGGTTTTTTAAAATCAGCAAGGTTGTGAATTAAGTTTTCTAATATATTAACCTTATCTAATTTATATGAATCAATCATGTTATTTGAGATAAATATTGGATTTTCAAATATTAAAAATTTACCTTTCTCGATTGTTTGTCCAATACTCTTGTAATAATCACGAGTGAATCGTACCAGTTTGGGTCGATCTTCTTTACTGTCTTCTGATTCCGAGTCTGAGTTGGACTCGGGTACAGGTTGAAGCTTCTTCTTTGGTGGTTCTCTTGGAGTTTTCCCTGCACTAGAAATTACAACTTCCTCGATCATTACAGTATCTGTTTGATTATTTAATTGTAATTCTGGAAAAAATTCACAATTGGTTACCATTTTTGTCTCAGTCACTTTGTCTTCTGACTCTGGCTCGAATTCGCAGTCAGGTATGGATTCTTTCTCATCTTCTGATCCGTAGTCAATTTTGAAGTCATGTGCTAACTCTTCTAAGATCTCAATATTAGAGCTCTCTTCGTGTAGATTGATTAGCTTTTCCCAAATCTCTCTTACACATCTGAATGGACCTACTAGTTCGAGTTGCTCCTTGGTTAGGACACATTGTAGGATTGCAGTTGCCATTGCATCGGTCTCGATTTGCTTGAGAGTTTGTTCATCTAGTTTGTCCCACTCGATCGATAACTGATCTTCTACGGGAAAAGAGAATCCCATTTGGATGATCAGCCATAAGTCCATGTGGGACTTCAGAAGGGACTCCATTTGTCTTCTCCAAGAATTGAAGTTCTCGCCAGAGAATAGCGGTGGACGGGTACTGTTCCACTCTTGGTTGGTCATTTAGTTTAAACCTCGCACACAAAAAAAAACCAAAAAAGTACCAAGACTTGGTCTTGGATTAGTAGTGCGGGAGGAAAAAACTAGCACAAAAAGGTGTTGCACGAATTTCTAGGTAAAAATAATAATAAAAAAATATAAAAAATTGACAAATTTTTAAAAATGTTGGATTTATCAATTCTGATTAATGATGAAAAAGTAAGACTTTTATATTTGGGAGAAATTTTGCTCGAATTAAGGTAGCACGAATTTTGAAAAAAAAATTAAAATAATAATAATAAAAGTTTATGACAAATTTTCAAAAATTGATCGTTTTATCAATTCTAATGAATGGTGAAAAAATAAGAATTCAAAATTGAAAAAGGCGAAAAAGATCGAGTGGTGTTGCACCAATCTCGATTAACGAGAAAGATAAAAAAAAGATAAAATAATTTCGAAAATCCGAAAAACTCTCAAATTGGTGGTTGCACCAAATTTGAGCTACCCCGCTCTGATACCACTTGTTGGATCGAGAAAACACGATAGAGTAGGGGGGTGAATATCGTGAAAACGTTTCGGATTAGAAGTTAAGAGAATACGCAGCGGAAATTAAAACAAACACACAGAACGCAAGGATTTTTACTTGGTTCGGAGTCGTGGTTAGCTCCTACTCCAAGGACCACGGTCCTTGACTGTTTACTCCAGGCAATTCTATAATGCGCAAAGTTTTACAAAGATTTGTACAATAATAATGCAGTAAAAAGAACAAGTTTACTCTTCGTTACCGACGCCCGGTGTGGATCATTCTTCGGAGCGGAGGGTCGTCGTCGGCGCTAGAATCTCGAGATTGGGAGTTTCCGAAGTGGAGCGCTTGAGCGAAGAGCGTTGAGGCGTTCGAGAATTGTTGTCTTGAAGCCTTGGGGTCGAGCCCCTTTTATAGCACTCCTAGGGGCGCCCTGGACGCTGGGGGCGCCTGACACGTGCCTACGGATCCGAGAAACTTCATCCCCAACTTGGTCAGCGTTTATCCCTCCAGAATCGGCCTCGGAGCTGACGGGGGCGCCCGGGACACTGGGGGCCCCCCGGTTGACTTGGTCTGCTGGCTTCTCGGTTGATTTGCTTTAATCACTTAGTTGGCTTGGACCCAGGGCGCCCGAGGCATCCAGGGCGCCCGGGACCTTGAGGGTGCCTGGCCCAGTAAGCTTCCGAAGCGATTCTTGCTTAGTTGTTCATTTGGCTTTGACCTTGGGCGCCAAGGACCTCCCGGGCGCCTAGCCCAGCTGCTGCCCCTCTCCTTTGGGGCGTTCTGAGTTGCAGAAACACGTTCTTTTGGTCCCTGCATCCAAGGTTAGTTCCACAACAAACAAGGCAAGAAATGTTAGGTATTTACAGTCGTAGCTGTCTTGGTTCTGACTTCGGGTCTCCCAAATGGAGCCCTAGGTCGAACCGACGCCTACTGTTCCCTTGACGGGGAACGCGTCCTCATCTACTCCTATCAGGAGAGTTTACCTTTTGTCAACCGACTCCTCCGGTTGGACTTTTGCACAACAGTCCTTCGCCAGGTGCCTAGCAGCCCTACGCCAGGTCTTTAACTCCTAGCAGCCCTTCGCTAGGTGCCTAGCAGTCCTTCGTCAGGTGCCTAGCAGCCCTTCGCCAGGTCTTCTACTCCTAGCAGCCCTTCGCTAGGTGCCTAGCAGTCCTTCGCCAGGTCTTTAACTCCTAGCAGCCCTTCGCTAGGTGCCTAGCAGTCCTTCGCCAGGTCTTCGATTCCTGGCAGTCCTTCACCAGGTGCCTAGCAACCCTTCGCTAGGTCTTAGGGTTTCGATGCCTAGCATCCCTTCGCTAGGTGCCCAGCAGCCCTTCGCCAGGACTTCTTGCCTAGTGTACCTAGGACTTTTCTGCACACTTGGTAAACATGTTAGATCACAAATAGTACTTAACTTTGAATCCTTTGCCAATATCAAAACAAGGTTTGATATGGTGCTTCCTGCACCAACAGTTTCTTCCTACACGTGTTAGCGTGCACAAGTGGAAATACAAACTACAAATAACAACACTAACACTAACACCAAACCTTTTCATGGTTCAGAGATGACACTCCTACTCCACGGCTGCCCGTAAGGTAGACGATCCCTATCCGTTGGTAGATTAATCCCCGGAAGACCTCCGACTAGCACATGTAGCTCCTTGTGGGTGGAGAAACCTTGCCACAACATTTGCACATACACTGAGCTTGATAGACTACTAATAAGTTTTTCCCAAGCTGATTTCGTCAACCTTTGTCTAGCCAAACCGAGCTCTCTTAAATAGAGTACGTTGTTGTTCTAACCGTTACCAATTGACTAGTGCCAACACCAGTCGACTGGTCTACCTGAATTCGAATATTACAGTTCAACGTTCGAATTCCAGTCGACATCAATTGACTGCATAGAGGATCAGTTGACTGATCTTTTTGTGCCCAACACCAATTGACTGCTCCCAGTAGTAGTCGACTGCCCAAATCCTAAACCTAGGGTTTCAACCCCGAGTACAGTCACTCAGCACTTGTCCTTGCCCGACCAACCTAGACCTAGCCTTCTAGCCTACTCCATTAGCCATGCATCCCTCGAATGACTCTCCATCCTTCACGCCTTGCCTTCTAGAGCTTCCTTCGGCCTCAGTCCTGGTTGTCGAGTCTTCCTTTACCAAGATGTCAATTGGACTTTTCTCCTAAGTACCTATATCCTGCATTCTCACAATACAATATTAAACACAACAATAAACCTAACTTAAACCTTTGCCCAAAATCAAAACCCAAGGTTTCTAGATTGCTCCAACATTGCCTTCCCAAGACCAATATCTAGTCAAGACATCAATTTAGAGCTCCAAAATGGTTCTAAGCTGAACTATGCCTATGGTCCCACTAGTGACTCATCCTCACTGGATCTCTCTCCTCCAGTGACTTACGTTACTTACTATTTGCAGACTTACACAACTTCTTGACCTACTAAGTCTTCCTGCCAAATGTCCCATCTGGATTCAACCAACTGTCAGGTCCCGTGGACCCAGCTGAACTTCATGCCATATCTCAACCAATCTGAACTTCAGCCAATTGTTAAGCCCCGCGGACCCAACCGAACTTCCTGCCAGGTCTTAACCAACCTGAACTTCAGCCTGGTATCAGATCTTAAGCCTTTCAATCATGCACACTGGGCAACAAGGTTAGACAAACAATACATCTAACTTTGACCTTTTGTCATACATCAAAATTTAAGTTTGACCATTAGTGCAAACTGCACTAACAACTTCATCATAGCTGCTACAACTACAATAGTTGTCGACAATCAAGCTGCTACAACTATAATAGTTGTAGCAGCTATGAAATCGTAGCTGCTACAATTTGTTAGATCGTGTACGTCTTGCTAGAGGGGGGTGAATAGCAATTTCTCGATTTCTTCCTACAAGGTTAGCGTGCGCAAGGCGAAACAACAATAATAAAAACAAACAACGCTGACACAAACCTATTTACGTGGTTCGGAGATGAAGCTCCTACTCCAAGACAGTCCGTAAGGTGGACGATCCCTCGATCCTTCGGCAGATCATACCCCGGATGCCCTCCGACTAGCTCGTGTAACTCCTTGTGGGTGGAGAAACCTCGCCACAAACTCAGACACACTTTCTGAGCACAAAGACTAATAATGAGCTCTAACCAAGCTCATTTCATCAAAGGTTCCCAGCCAAAATTGAGTCTCTTTAAATAAAGCTCAAGACTGGTCCAGGGTCGACTACCTTCTGTGAGTTTCTGTGAGTTTGATTCTTCTGCTGACAGTCGACTGATCCATTCCCAGTCGACTGCCCAGCTTACAAAAACACTCCTCCTAACTTCGAAGACCCTCCTTCACGTGTGACTTCAAGTTCACTCCCTTGGCTTGCCCCTTGAAGTCCTCTTCCACCGGCTATCGTCCCTCGGATGCGCACGCAAACCCTCGGCTTGCTTCCATGCCACCCTTCACGTGTGCCCTTTAAAATTCACTTCCCGGCTTGCCCTTGGAGTCCTCTTCCCTCGGCTCTCGTCCCTTCATGACTCAGCTGACTCTTCACCAGCAGCCTCGACTGTTGCCTTCACGCCCTCTTCGTCTTCGGCCCTCGTCCCTCAGATGCACACACAAGCCTCTATCTTGCATCCATGCCGTCCTTCACGTACGCCTCGAAGTCCGCGCTCCTCGGCTCATCGTCCCTGCTATACCATGGTCCCTCAGGTGCGCACATAAGCTTATGGCTTGCCTCCATGCCACCCTTCACCTAAATACATCAACCAAGTCTATGTGTGCCTGCAAACCTGCACACTCCAATACACATATCAAAACACAAGGGTAAACCTAACTTAAACCTCTTTGCCCAAACATCAAAACACATGGTCACTCTAGACCATAGATTGCCCCAACACAATTGTACCCTACAACTATTGTAGTTGTAATAGCTATGGTTTCATAGCTACTACAATATGAAAAATATTAAGACATTATTTGGAGCATCTAAAATAAAAAACATTTTATAAGTCTGACGCCAAGCTATTATAGATTCCACCTCGTAACTAGTTGTATATCTTTAAACAAGTTTCGATTTGATATATTGTATGTCAGGTGGTTCAATTCAAGTTAAAAATTACGATGTCTCAAAATTTAAGATTTAATATTCACGTTATTGTAGCTATGAAACCGTAACTGCTACCAAGGACATAGCCAAGTGGGGATGAAGGGGTGTGACCATCCCCTGACATTTAAAAAAAATTAATACTATACCTAACAGACACTTTACCCACCGATTCACAATTGTTCGTCATCAAAAAATTGAAATGGATGAGGAAAGACCTCACCCCAAGCTATCCATTGATACCAATTTTATGAGGGAATTTCACAACTTGTAATGTTAAGTATTGAATTATAATAATAATAATAATAATAATAAACAGATGCACTCAAAGTGAGAGTACTAAATTAAAATTGGACTGGGTTTGAGCTAAACCCAATGGTAGGCACGGAGATAAGGATTATATTGGTTCAAACTAAGATTGATTTAGAATTAATTTGGTCAAGTTATGACTGAACCATGTTTAAGGTTTAAATGGGTTCGATGAATTTAAAATAAATTAGGATTTTTTTGAACAACCTTCTCTTTCCTTTTTGACTCTCCCTTTTCGCCCTATGCATGAAATTGTTAGGGCGCACGTTCAGACCTAGAGGGGGGATGATTATCTTCGATCTTTGCTCTTTGTAGATTTGTTGTAGCGAAAAATTTGAGCAATGACACCTTCTTCTTTACTTGGTATCCATTTCCTTGAGGTAATTAATCTAAGGATTCACTTTTCCTCACTCTCACATCCACTATGAAAGTCTTCTTTGTGGAGGTGGAGAAGCCTCGTACAAGCTCACCAGAAAACACCATAAGATGCAAACAAATACAAGATAAAATCTTACAACATTTATAACAATAGCTCCTTGCTTATTTTTCTTTCTTCTAGCTTGGAATCACCCTTTGATGCTTAGAAATGCAACAACACTTCGCTTCAAGAATGTACAAGAATAGGTAAAGAAGGAAGGAGAAGAGTTTTCACTTCAACATGCGTGAAAACCTTATATACCCGTGACTTAAGGTTCCTCAATCGATTATCCAACCAATTACCACATCAGATCTAGTCATTCAATGGCTATTTTCCTAGGCTTAATCAATTACTTAATCGATTAAGAAGGTCTAAATCGATTTCCCAATCGATTCAGATCCTTTTTGTGCTCTCGCGCAACTCAGCCACCAATCATCACCTGATCGACTGATCAACCCTTAATCGATAACCCAATCAATTAATACGGCTTCTATTCTTGCGACAAAATCCCACCAATCAATCACCAGATCGATTAGTGTTTCCCTTAATCGATCACTCAATCGATTACGGGTCATCTTATTTCTCATGAGAAACAATGCTCTAATCGATTACTTGATCGATTGGATTGGGCCAATCACTTACCTAATTGATTGTTCTACCCTAACTTGCCTAAATCAAGTCTAGGGTTCCTTTGCCTAACCTTCGGTCGATCGTGACTTATTAGGACTTTCCGTTGCCGAGTTTTAAACTAGGATTTCTCTCGTGCCAAGTATTTAGCTTCCAGTTAATTCACCTTAGACTTTACCAAGTTCCCAATTAGGTCTGCCTAATCCCACCAAAGCTTACCTTTGCCTAACCACAGTTAAGTATAGTCTCTTAGTAGACTTCCACGTGCTATCCTTCCAGATCCACTTGAACTTCACCTATTTCTCAACTAGTTCTGTCTAGTTCCACTAGAACTTTTGCTTTGCCTAACCTTCGAGTTAGAACTTCACTAGTCAAGTTTAGTCAACCTTAACCTACTTGACTTATTACACACATCTTGTCAAACATCGAAACTAAAACTTGAGCCTACTCGAGCTCAGTTAAACTGGTCAACCTTGACCCGAGGACGATTGCACCAACAATCTCCTCCTTTTTGATATTTGATCTTTCCCCTTTGACATACATCAAAAACTCTCTCCTTGAGAGTGAATTTGGTCAAAAGTATCCAATGAAAGTCTCATACCTTTCATTATTTTCAATGCTCAACCTTGAGCATACATTCACCATAATGAAGATTCTCAATCCTCATTGTCCCCTTATCTTTATCAATGGAAAGAAAATCATACTTTTATGGAAGATCTCTCCCTCAAAACATGCTTTAAACTTCTATCATTGCACTAATAATGATTTTTGAGTTCCTAAATTTTAGGAAAGCTCAAAGCGAAGTTACGAGGTTTTAAAAATTTAATCTTGAATCTAAACCTCTCTTTAACTTCAAATTTTGCATCATAAATCTCTCCCTTTTTATTTTCATCATGAAAATTACCTTAATATACTTAGAAAACTATTCTAGAGGATTTGGGATTGTTAGGTTACTCAAAATTGGGTTAATGGACTAAAATCAGACAATTTCAGTTAAAACAACCGTGCCAATCGATTAATGTTAGGTTTTAATAGAATAAACCACACCTTAATCGATGACCTGATAGATTATGACTGTCTTAATCGATCGATTGATCGATTATGTGAGCTTCTGTGCTCACGAAAAAACCTTCACCAATTGATTGCCTAATCGATCGACTAATAAATTGGGAGTTTTTGATTTTTATAGTAATTTTAAACTGACTTTCAGAAACTCTTAAATAATTCTTTAAAATTCTAAAAATTATGAAATTTTATGTAGATATTATTTATGACATATACTATCATGAAAAAAAATTCTATGAAAATACCTTCCATTTTTTAAAAAAATTGACAGAAAATTAAAAACCATTGAAAACTTTAATGTTTCACTCTATTTTGTATATAATTTCTCAATGATGGATTTTATCAAAAGATAATCTTCACCAAAATTTTTTAAAATAGTTTTGAAATATTTTTCAAGAATAATTATCAACTATATTCTTTGGGCTAAATCCATATGTCTTGTATATTAGCTTTTCCAATGATTGGAGTTCACTTAATTGCATGCTTTGATGAACCTAAAACTCAATAGATGCACTTAATCAACACCTCAAGTTTTGTTCATCTTTCTAACATCTCACTTGTATCTAATATGTCTCTAACACATACAAGTTAACTTATGATCTTATGAGATATGTAATAGTTATGTTCTCCCTAAACTAAGAGTTTATACATTTCTAACTAGACATTATAAACTATGATCATCCACTTAGGATGTCAATTAATGTCAATGTCCTTAATTTCAATATAATGAAATAATGCATGATAATGAACATGACATGCATCATATGAATATTTTACAACAACACAAATCATTATAGCTAAATGATGCATATATGATATGACATGTGATATCTTTACAATCAAATATGAATTTTGAAATATAATGTACCTTTGAAGTGTTCTTGGAAGCTCCCCGTTGACTTTTCTTTGAAGCATCCCCTTTGGGCATTGATTCTGAAAATGCCCCTTTTGTTTGTATGAGAATAACACAATATGCTTCTTGCCCTTCCGTATCACGGGATTGACCTCCTTTGGCTTCTCCTTCGTCTCGGGTGCCACATGTCCTTTTTATTTTTGGCCAACTTTGGACACTTATTTTTGTAGTGTCCTCTTTCTCTATACTCAAAACAAATTATATGATTTTTAATTTTATAAATTGAAATTGTTATACCTTCATGAGTTGTAACGGTGACACTCGATTCTTTGTCTTTTGATCCAGATGTAGAGGCTTCTTCTTGTTCCAGCATTGGTGAGTTATGCTCCCCCTTAACCCTTGAGGTGAATGCTTCTTCAATTCCATCCTTGGATGTTGAGCATCTCTCAACCTCCGAATTCTCATGTATATGAAATAAAGAATTCCTCTCTTTGCCTTCATTGTTGCACTTCGTTAAGAATGAATCTTTATGAAATTTTGCCAATTTGCTCCAAAACTCCTTGGCATCTTGATATTCTCTAATTTTGCTCAAAATGATTCTTGACAATAAATTAACCAATAATTTGGTTACCTTGTCGTTAGTCTCGTATCTCTTGTTTTGTTTCTCATTTCATTTACTTTTCTTGAGGAGCTTCCCTTTATTATTTATTGAAGCTTCAAAACCCTTCATTAGAGCAAACCATTGCTCTATCTCCATCATAAATTTTTTTTTTGATTTTTGTCTTCCAAAGATCGAAGTTTGCTCTATTGAACGGTGGGGATGCCCGGATTTTATAGCTAAACTCAATCTTGAAATTGAACCCTGACAATGATGACTTTTTGAAACTAGGATTTTTTTCTTCAACTTCTTCTTTCTCTAGCTCTTTGCTCTCTTACAATTAGTCCAAAAAAGAATGATCTTGCTCTGATACCGCTTGTTAGGACACGTTGATAGCTAGGGGTGATTAACTTTGATCTTTGCTCTTTGTAGATTTGTTACAACGGAAAACTTGAGGAATGCTAACACCTTCTTCTTTACTTGATATCCACCTCCTTGAGGTGACTAATCCAAGGATCCACTCTTTCTCACTCTCACATCCACTATGAAAGTCTCCTTCATGGAGGCAGAGAAGCCTCGTACAAGCTCACCAGAAACACCATAAGATATAAGCAAGTACAAGACGCAATCTTACAAGATTTATAACAATAGCTCCTTGCTTATTTTTATTTCTTCTAGCTTGAAATCACTTTTTGATACTTGAAAATGCAACAGTACTTTGCTCCAAGAATGCACAAGAATAGGCGAAGAAGGAAGGGGAAGAGTTTTTGCTTCAACCTACGTGAAAACCTTATATACTTGCGATCTAGGGTTCAATCGATTATCATGTCAGATCTAGCTGTTCAACGACTAGTTTCCCAAGCTTAATAGATTATCTAATCAATTAAAAAGGTATATATCGATTGCCCAATCGATTCAGAACCTTTCTGTGCTCTCGCGTAACTCAGCCACCAATCGATCACCCAATCAATTAAAAGGGATTTTGTTCTCGCGACAAAAGTCCACCAATTAATCACCTGATCAATTGGTGTTGACCTTAATCGATCACCCAATCGATTACAGATCATTTTGCTTCTTGCAAGAAACAATGCTCCAATCTATCACTTGATCGATTGGGTTGGGCCAATCAATTATCTAATTGATTCCCCATACCCTAATTTGCCTAAATCAAGTCTAGGGTTCCTTTGCCCAACCTTCGATCAACTATTACCTATTAGGATTTTCCATTGACTAGTTCTCAACTAGGATTTCTCTTGTGTCAAGTGTTTAACTCCCAGTTAATCCACCTTGGGCTTCACCTAGTTCTCATCTAGGTCTGCCTAATCCCACTAGGATTTCCCTTTGCCTAACTGTAGTAAAGTCTAGTCTCTCAGTAGACTTCCACCTTGCCAACGTATGATACTCACAAATCCACTTGGACTTCACCTAATTCCCAACTAGGTCTGCCTAATCCCACTAGGACTTTTGCTTTACCAAACCCTCGAGTTAGGACTTCACCAATCAAGTCGTTGACTCACTTGAATTATTATACATATCTTATCAAACATCGAAACTTAAACTTGAGCCCACTTGAGCTTAGTCAAACTGGTCAACCTTGACCGAGGAAGATTGCACCAACAGATATAGCGCCTGCCGTGCCATACGCCACAGTCGTGTCTTCTCCCTCCCTCTTTTATTTTTTCTTCCTCTTCTTCCTCATTTTCTTCTCCTCCTTCTCTTCTCCGACAGTAGTAAATTTACAGTTTTTTTCTCTCTTTTTCTCAAGAATAAGAGTTTTCTTTTCTTCTCATTTCTCGTCTCCAGCAAGCAAGAAATACAACATCAGTTGTTGCTCTCTTCCAACAACAAGAGCATCCCTTGACCCTCACATCCTCTTCATCTTCTCTTGCTTTTCTAGGGCTTTGTTGCCATCGCAATAATAATCATGTTTTGTCTTGCCTTGCTCTTTTTGTATTGTTGCCGAGTTCAACTAAGCTAGTTGAGGTTGCTAATGAAGAAGGTAAAGCTCTCATCTTTTGCTTCTTTCTCCTATCTTCTCTTCTCTATTTTTCTCAAAAGCAACAATTTTCCTTTTATTTTTTTTTTCAACGAGCAACTCTTTTTCCTCTTTGTCCAACCACAACAATAACAAGAGGAATAAGTTGTTGATTTCTTCTTTATGTTTCATTAATTAAAGGAGAGTTGTAAAGTATAAACTTTATTTTATTAGTTTGCTAGTTTGATTGGTTATTTACATTGGAATGAAGGTTCAAGAATGCTAAATATTATGAGGAAATGAAATCACAAATGATTTCTTTAACTTTGAGTTATAGATAAGCTCTGGAGATCGATTGATCGTTGATTTAATTAGAACCAAGGGTTAAATATTTTGTGTTATATTAATTTGTTTAATTCATTGAATTCGGGGCAATCCTGGCTATGCCACTAGCTGCTACAATTGTATAACAACTACGATTTCGTAGCTTTTACAACTGAGCTGTTATACAGTTGTAGCTGCTATGTTTCATAGCTACTACAATATGAATGTTAAACCCTCGAGGCATAACACAGATAATAGGCGCATGCCAATTATGGTGTAATGGTCAGGAGTTGATTCGTGAGAACTGACGACCTGGTGCTTCCCCACTATGGGCCTCCCGCCTATGTACCTACATTTATCTCCCTCCATATCTGTGGGACTGGCTTTAGGAGGCTGTTGATGCAGCGAACCTGCCTTATTTTTACACGATGAATATTAAGTGATGAAGTGTTCATGAGATTTTTGACTTTGATTAAACCATGAGACGCATAATATATCAAATCAAATTTCATTTTACAACTTATTATCGAGTGGAACATGTAACGACCCGATTTCAAACAAAAAAAAACGTCGTTTAAATTCTTTTTGAAAGCTCCGAACCATTTTAATTTTAATTTTTTTATATGGAAGCAACTATGAAATTGTAACTGTTATAATTGTGTAGCAGTTACGATTTCGTAATTGCTATAATGTGATCGATTAATTTAAGATTTAGATGAGAGATATGTGTATCAGAAGCAAATATTATATCGGAAGATATTTGGGTAATTATATAAGATTATCAATAACCTTTTCAATAAAAAATTAAAATGAAACATCTCAATGATTAAACAAAATAAAAAGTGTTCATTCTTGCCCAATATAGTTCTCCGCTTCACTTTTAATTCATCCTTAAAAATACTTTAAACAATATTAAACTCTTTTTTACATGTAAATCATCGTAGCTTCTTTTTTCTCCTTGACTTTTAATCTCTTGCGAGTTTGACTTGAAATTTTATAAAGAAGATCTCCAAGTAATAATTTTTAAACACACCAAAAAAAATAGTAACATAAATATTTTTAAATAGAATTACCTTATTTTAAAAATTCTAATTATTTGATCATGGTCAAATTAGTTGAGTTAAAAAAAAAACTTGATCTTAACCATATTGTGTTAAACACGCACCATTGCGCACTTAGAGGTTCCATAAGTTTTTTAAAAATTTTTTTACAAGATTTCAGCCAATGGTATTTGACAACATTAAAATCTCATTTCCATATTAAAAGGATATTATTGTATTCTACAATATGTTTAATAATAATTGATCTATTGCCCACCATTATGGTGTGATACAAATGATGGGAGACACTCCTATCATTTTTGGAAACTATTTTAAGTTAAATTCTAACGAGAATTAAATTTCATTAGTAATTGAATTCAATTCTCATATTTAGAATGAGTTAGTAAATAATAAAATAGAATTAAAATTTTTAATTTGAAATCTATCAGAATTGAATTGAATTCCTATATTTTTACTATTTCATCCTTCATCCAAAATATCCCTGAGTAAAAAATAAGAATTATTTAATAATTTTTATTTATCAAAGCAATTGCTTTCACAAATCAAACCTCTTGTTTTGAAAAATTTGAAGAAAATTGAATTCTAATTTCTTATCAATTATTGACTAAAAATGTATTCTAAATGGTGAAATTTAATTACAATTCCTGAAAGAATTCAATTTCACCCCTTCCCTATGAGACCATGCTACCAAGATTTTAATTTTAACGAGAGCATATTACATATGATGAATTTGAATTATTTATGACGCTGGTCGTCTGTCAAAATTTATTTGTACTTTTTTTGAAATTTATTTTGATAATCGATAATTTTTTTTTATAAAATCATATCGATTACATTGAATTTAATGGGATTGTAAAAATGAGATACGTGGATTAAGACAAACTAGTCTATATATTCATTTAGATTAAAGTCATAATGAGTTTGACAATTAAGTTGGATAGAGGAATATATTTTAAAAAAATATATTTATTTTAGTAAATTCTATATTACAAAAGGAGCGAAACTTTATGTTCAAATATTTGATAAGACAAGTTAAAATGAATTAAATTATTAAAATAATCAATCCAATTTGATTCATTTAAATATTTTTGAAACTTTTATATATTTAGTTGGTTAGTAAATTTGATATTATAAAATTATTTATTTATTTATAAAATTTATAAGAGGTTTACCTATTCATGAATATTAGGGGTGTCAATTCGGTCGGGTCGGGTCGGGTCGGGTTCGGGTCGGGTTGGGGAAAAAAAAATTTTAAACTGCCAACCCGAACCCGATTTCAACCCGAAACCCCCGAACCCGAACCCGAACCCGACCAACACGATCCAACCCGACCCGACCCGAATAACCCGAAAAAACCGATTCAAAACGTCTTTTTTCGTCATTTTTCCTATAATTCTTCACTTTTATCTCAATACTTCATCATGATCATACTATATTGATATTAATATAGATAAAAATATCTTAATTTTCAAAATAAAATTTGATTTAACCCTAAAAAATCCACAAAATATTAAATTCGGGTCAACCCGAACCCGAACCCGACCCGAAATTTTTCAACCCGAAACCTCCCAACCCGAACCCGACCCGAACCCGAAAAATTTGAACCCGAACCCGATTTTTTTCGGGTCGATTCGGGTTGGGTCGTCGGGTCGTATTGATTTTTAACACCCCTAATGAATATCAACCAATTATATATATATATATATATATATATATATATATATATATATATATATATATATATATATATAATTGGTTGATAAATTTAGTTTAATAATTTGACATATTATATATATATATATATATAATTTAAATATATATATATATATATGTAATGAATATAATTTAAATATATATATATATATTCATTATATATATATATAATGATAATTTGACATATTATATATATATATATATATAATTTAAATATATATATATATATATGTAATGAATATAATTTAAATATATATATATATATATTCATTATATATATATATAATGAATATCAACCAATTATATATATATATATATATTTAAATTCATTCATAAATTTAGTTTAATAATTTGACATTATATATATATATATATATATATATAAAATGTCCCGCGACCGATCAGACGGGTTGTGCCTGATCGGTCACTTGACTGATCAGGCACTCTCCGAAAGCGTGAGCTGGTGACTAGCAATGATGGGCGGAGGGTGCGACGAGCCCGACGGGTTTACCAATCCCTTTTAGTTATAGTATGGTGTTCGGGGTGGCGGCCGGAGGTCGCTGTTGATTAGCAATCCCCGACGGGTTCATCAATCCCTCTTGGTTATAGTATGGTGTTCGAGGCGCCGACCGGAGGCCGCTGTTGGTCACAAGCCCCGACGGGTTCACCAATCCCTCTTGGTTATAGTATGGTATTCGGGGCGCCGGCCGGAGGCCGCCGTTGTGTTGGAAACGGGATGGCTAGAGAGGGGGGGGTGAATATAGCCAATCACTTTTCACTTCAAGAAGTTAGCAAGTTTCTGCACTTGAAGTTGTTAGTAGCACAGCGGAAGTATGGAAAACAGAAAGTGCAGAAACTAAAACAGAAAACTAACTAGCAAAATTAGCAAGATCGCTAACAAGAGAATTTATAAGGTTCGGGGATAACTTGCCCCTACTCCTTGGCGTGCCTTTAAGGTGGGCGATCCCTTGATCGTCGGCAGATCAAGCCCCGGTTATCACCGGATATGAAGCAACCTCCTTCTCGGTGGAGAAACCTCTCCACAGCGTTTCAATCACAGATAAATATTTAAGCTCAATGAAACAACAAGAAGGATCTTACTCAAGCACTCAGCAAGGACAAGAACACAGCAAGCTTCCCTGAGCTCCACCCAGTGGCGATCTCACGCAAGAACCCTTCTTCGTGTCTTCCCACTGTCGGACTCCCAGCTCCTTGTTCTCTCCTTCAAGCACTCAAGTAATGGATGATTGCTTCTCGATCGCTTGCTCAGAATGATGGAAACTTCAAGAACACAGCAAGCAGTTGTGGAGAACTCAGGGCGGCAAGAACTCAAAACACAAGCTGTAGAACTCTGCTTCACCGAAGCTGTCTCTCGTCCCTTTTGTTTCTCCACTAAGCATCAAGTGACCTCATCTCCAGCAGCCTCCAGCTGCCTCACTGCCAACGCCAGCTACCACTGAACCCTTACTGAACTTCCTGAGCTCCCTCAGCCAAGCTTCAGTCAGCGACTTCAGTCCTGCAACTCCAGCCGTTGCTACCTGAGATGAGAAATGGACAAACCTGCTCCAAGGAAAGCCTCCATTGACTTCTCCTTGAGTGTTTGAATCCTCCCCTGTCACCTGCAGCTTAATCAGACTGTTAGAGCAATATATCACACAGTAAATCAAATATCAAAGGCAAACATCAGCGAATCGGATACGGTTAGACGCGATTAGAGCGTCTGACAGTGCAATTTGAATTAAAGTGATCGATCACCCGACCGATCAGAGCGACTCCTGATCGGTCACCAGACCGATCAGGCTAGGTCCAGACCGATCAGGCTCCGTCCTGATCGGTCCCCAACGCTCCATTAGAAATCGCGATTTCTTTGTGACTTCTCCTGGATCGATCACCAGACCGATCCCAGGTTGTGGATCGATCACCCGAACGATCCACCCCTTTCTTGGGCGATTTCTGAGCTTCGCAGTCCAGACCTCCTGATCGGTCACCAGACCGATCAGGCAGCCTCCTGATCGGTCACCAGACCGATCAGATCATGACCAGACCGATCAGGCTAGAGCCTGATCGATTATAGTGAGGAACCTGCGATGCTGGATCGTTCTCCGGAACGATCTGCACAGTGATCCTGATCGGTCTTCAGACCGATCAGGTTCAGATCAGCAAGGGAACTCAACCTCAACTGTTCGCTCCCTGATCGGTCACTCGACCGATCAGGAGCCAAGCAGTAGGTGAAACACACACTCCCTCATCGGTCACCGGATCGATCAGGAGCAGTACAGTAGGTTTCCAACCTCACTGTGTGCTCCCTGATCGGTCACCAGACCGATCAGTCGTTGCTGGATCGGTCACCAGACCGATCCACAACAGGGCAGCGTGCCAGCTTCCCTGACCGATCACCAGACCGATCCAGGGACGTAAACTTAGCCCTCCAAGCTAAGTTCTCTTCCACCTTAGCCCTCCAAGCTAAGGATTTTTCACCTAACCCTCCAAGTTGGGAATTTGCACCTAACCCTCCAAGTTAGGACTTTTCACCTAGCCCTCCAAGCTAGGACTTTTCACCTAGCCCTCCAAGCTAGGACTTTTCACCCAACTCTTCCGGATTAGGACTTTCCAAACCTAGCCCTCCAAGCTAGGACCTGACCCTCCAAGCCAGGACTTTTTCACCTAATTCTCCAAGATGAGAATTTGCACCTAACCCTCCAAGTTAGGACTTTTCACCTAGCCCTCCAAGCTAGGACTTTTCACCCACCTCTTCCGAATTAGGACTTTTCATACACCTAGCCCTCCAAGTTAGGATTTTCAACACCTAACCCTCCAGGTTAGGATTTTCCAACACCTAGCCCTCCAGACTAGGATTTTCCATACCATGCCCGATCCCCGATCAGGGCTTAATCATAATCAATAATCATCAACCTAAACTTAAATCGGTGTCAACACCAAAACAACAATCAGGGCCAGACTGCATCAACACGTTGGTCACAAGCCCCGACGGGTTCAACAATCCCTCTTGGTTATAGTATGATGTTCGGGGCACCGGCCGGAGGTCGCCGTTGGTCAGCAAGCCCCGACGGGTTCACCAATCCCTCTTGGTTAAATGGAGCGATTAGGATTGTAAATAAGTTAAGGGAGTGTTTGGGAGAACTTTTGCTTCTTGAAAAGTGATTCTTGTAGAGATTATCTTGAAGTCAGTGAGAAGCTAAAGTATGGAGTGTTTGGAAATAGAAGCTAAAAGCTGATTCAAGGTAAAGTTTGAGTGTTTGGTGAATAATTACTTCCAAGCTTAATTTTTAGTTAAATGACAACAATATCCTTAAACTATATAAATTATTATTTTTAATTATCTAAATATAATTTTGGTACACCATCAATAATGTTTATATATTTATTATTATATTTTGAATATTATATCAAAATTAATTTTTTAAATAATATATATGTTTAAAAAATATATAATTAATAAAAATATAAATATTAAAAAATGACAAATTTATATAAATTTATAAAAAAATTATGAATATATAAATTATATGAAAATATAAAATTTTATTTAAAACTATGGTGGCAATTATGTAAAATGATAAATTATTAAGGGTATAAATGTCTACTTTTAATTCTAGACCATAAGCAAAAAAGCAGAAGCAGAAAAAAGCATCAAATTCTTGCTTCCAGCTTTTGGCTAAAAGTTATAGAAGTTAAAGTAAAATCTGGTATTCACAAACACTCAAAAGTGTTTCTATGTAGCTAGAATCTAAAAAACAGCTAGCAGAAGCTCTCCCAAATACTCCCTAAATGGAGTGAAACTTTATGTTCAAATATTTGATAAGACAAGTTAAAATGAATTAAATTATTAAAATAATCAATCCAATTTGATTCATTTAAATATTTTTGAAACTTTTATATATTTAGTTGGTTAGTAAATTTGATATTATAAAATTATTTATTTATTTATAAAATTTATAAGAGGTTTACCTATTCATGAATATCAACCAATTATATATATATATATATATATATATATATATATATTTAAATTCATTCATAAATTTAGTTTAATAATTTGACATTTTCTATTTTATATATATATATATATATTTAAATTCATTCATAAATTTAGTTTAATAATTTGACATTTTCTATTTTATTTTATTTTCATCCTCTCTATTAATTTTAATTGACACAATTATTAGGATTAACAATCCGTAATGAAATAAGTTTTCCTATTCAATTATTCCGACGCCTCCATCCATCCGCATCTCAAATATAAAAGAGGAGAGGTAGAGAGATGCCACCGCTCCACACGAAGGAAAACACGGCCAAATCCCCAACAACCACAGCAACAACAACTAGGGATCGTAACATCCCTTCCTTCTCTAACCCTCTCTCCTCCTCCTCCTCGACCTCCCCTTTCTCCTCCCTTCGATTTGATTTCTATCCTATCAGTTCCGATCGGTCCGGAGCCATCCAGCTGAACTCTAGGGTTCCTGGTGCGATTGGGCTGGGGGTTTCGGGGTCCGCGGGGAGTGATGGAGTCCGAGGACGACATGCATGACGCCAATGACCTGGAGTCGTTCGACGACGATTTCTATAGCGGGGACACCGGGATGGGGAGTGATGACGGCGACGATTTCGATTTCGTCGACAACGAGTCGGATGGCTCCGAGGACCTCGCCTATCACCGCCAGCAGGTGAGGGAATAAACTGAAATGACTTTCTGTTTTCTACCTTTCTTGAACTGTGGTGCTTCGATTGGTTGCTGTGAAGTTAGTCTTTATTGTCTTGCGGAAGGAAGGGACCTTTTCGTTGCCCACTGTCGGATCGATGGCATACTTTCTGCTTAGATCAGATCGGATCCGGGACTGGCTGTGTTGGATTTAACTGTTTGAATTTACATATAAGAAACTCTTCCCGTTTTGAGAATGATTTTCTTTGTGAAACTTGTTTTAGGAAAAAAAAAGTTCCTTTTTCAGACGCAATGTGTTTATATTGCTGTAGATTTTCATGGAAATAAAATCAATCGTCTTCTTAACCGAAGACAATGCCCCTTCCCACCTTGTATGGCACCTGGGTAGATTAAGACTTGCCTTACTTTGATTTGCAATTTTTGTACCTCTGCTTTTTTAGTAGAATATACTTGATGAAGGAATTCGTGCTTTTCATCAAATTGCCATTTGTATTTTACTGGCTTCATGTTTGCTTATATGTGAAAAGTACCTTGGAATCATCTTCCAAATGTAAAATGCCCATATATGATGTAGCTGGGGAAATGCTTGAATATCTGCATGTGTTTGAGCATGAAGTCCCTCATAATGTCGAATATCTGCATGTGTCTTATATCTTGGTGCTTTTAAGAATTCATGTTCACAATAGTCAAACATTGTATTGAGTTCATTTTTTAACTGACATTTTGAAGGAATTCCTTCAAGCCTACCATGAATTTTGTCCGTGTGTTTCTACCATTTATTTCTTACAACTATGCGTTTTTCTAACAATTTATGTTTGACACTTGTAGCAAAACTATACTATTTTAAGTGAAGTTGATATAAGACTGCGCCAGGAAGAAGACATTAGTAGGGTATCAACTGTGCTTTCAATACCAAGACCAGATGCATGCATTCTTCTACGCCATTATCACTGGTAATGTGCATGCTCAATACATTCTTTGAATGTTTCTTTTCCTTATTAAAATCAGCTGTATATATCTTCATTTTTTGGCTAATATTCTATAATTTTGTTGCCATGTTTATGTACTACAGCTCCTAATAATTAGCTTTCGGTTTGGAAAATTAGCTTTTGATTGAGTATCATGGCCTTCTATCTGATGTAATTTCCAATATGGTCAAGATGGTTGTCATGAGCTTTCTTTCCTCTAAAAGCATCCCTTCTATACTTCTCAAGTATTCATCCCAAATTGCATAGTCTTTGAATCGCTTGCGGAATACTTTAGTATTTAAAAAGATGCATGGTGTTCATTGTATGTATCCCTTTTTTTAATTGTAGATAGGGGATACATTATGTCCTGCACAATTTAGATTGCCCAATATAATAAGGTGTAATTAAAACTTGATAAGACACCGAATTTTTAATTATCGATAGAATTGGAAATTTTCTGCCAATTGGGTTGTTCTTGGTGTTGCACACATGGTGAATTGGGCGAATACAAGCATGGAACGTTGTTCTCTTTGTTGACTGTTGTAATTAAAAGAGAGATTTAAAACAGACAGGGGAGGGAGGAAGAAGAAAGAGAGGAAGAAAGGGAAAAATAGAGAGGAAGAAAAAGAAAGGGAAAATAAGAAAAAGTGAGTTCTTTTATATTTTGGATTTTCTTCTTAGTGTTTGAGGAGTTGCAAAATTCAGTGAGATCATTTCTCATTCTCTGGTTTCATTTCAGTTAGTTTACCAGTGTGGCCACCTTATCAAATGTTATAATTCTTCTCACAGTGGATTTCTCACATTTGCCCTGTGCTTTTTTACCATTTATATAAAAGAGGTTCCCGTGTAAATCTTATTGTTATGATTTTATTATTGCTACATATTTTATTGCACTTTTATGTTTTCTTGTTTGTAAATAGGATTATTGAAGGAGAAATATATCTCATTTAGATCCCCAACAGGAGAAACCGTAGAATATAATGCTAAATTTTGTTAATTTAGTGGTTGAATGCAGTTTTTGACTGGGGCTCGCTGAGAATTTCATTTCATTTTTTTATGCTCCTTAAAAGCGGTCTAATTTTGTCCATTATATTACAGTTGTCAGTAGAACACTCCATGTAATAACATGTAAAAAATCTGACAATTTATTTGAATCCAATGGTTGAATGTATGTGATCATGTCAGGTAGCCATGATAGAATATAGTTTATTGGACACTCCCACTTCAGGAAAATATTTCTTTTCTTTATTCTTTGATCCTTCTATTCATACCTTTTCATGGACTATTATAAATGCGTTAACACTTCTCCATATTGTTGCTTGGTATTGTTTTTAGGAGAAACATTTTATTTTTGTTTACGCTTCAATTTTCATCTGCGTCGACCTTTTCTTCTGCAGGAGTGTTAGTCGAGTAAACGATGAGTGGTTTGCAGATGAACAACATGTTCGAAAGATTGTTGGTCTATTGGAAAAGCCAGTCAAAATGCAGAACCATAGAGAAGTTAGATGTCTTTGCAATTTACGTTGTTACTTTTTATTAATGTCTGTTGCAGATGGAATTTTTCTATTCGACAGACTTGTGCAATTAATCTTGACTTTTTTTTTGTTTGTTACATGAACATCTTCTATTGTAGCAGCTTACTTGTGGGATTTGTTTTGAGAACTACACACAAGACATGATGACTTCTGCTGCTTGTGGTCATCCTTTTTGTGGCACTTGCTGGAGAGGTAAGTTGGTTCCTGAGAATAGTTCTAGATATCACAGTTTAGTTCATATTAATCTAGCACTGATTTCACCTAACCTCATCACGTTCTGATAATAGGTTCTTGAATCTATTAGTGATAAATTTATATTGTTAATAAGATGAAGAGAAAAGTTTTTTTGGTTAGGTTTATTTCATTTTTTTTTTTGGATAACATGAGAGCAACCTATTATTTTTTTTTGTTTCCTTGAGCAAATGCATTTTCAAAAGAAAATTGAAACTAATATAACAAAGCTATTTAACATATGGAGCAAACAAGAAAATGGAAAAATTCTAATAATGACGTCGGGAAAGATAGCGATTATCCTGTGGGTTGATGAAAAGGGGGTAATTGAGGAGAAGACAAGAAGAGAACCAATGAAAACAAAGAGAAAATTGCCATTTGCCAAAAAGGAAACTTTGTTAATAATAGAAGATGGATCCTCATACAACTAAGTATGTGTTTATATAGACTCTAGACCCTAAGACAAAGAAGGAAATAAATTTCAATATATGGACCTCAATTCCTATCTTGTAAATAAAGAAAAGAAATCTTTCCAAAAAATAAAATTTCTTTGCAGAAAGCGAATTTAACAGGACACTCATATAGATAAACTCTAACCCATAAATATCAGAAATACCAAAATTATCCTAAATACCATAAAAACAGAAATTACTATAAAGAGCAAAAATATCTTCAGAGGCTCTGACGAGGGCCTAAACGTTGCTTTTTGGGCCCGAAACATGGCGGTTAGGAGTTCATTGATAATACATGTAAATCTTTGAATTCTGCATGTGTGGCCGCTGAATCTGAGTTCTGTGTTAAAAGTTATAACCTTTTGAAATTTAAGGAGTCATATTGGGTTGGTCTTGCATCAAATAATTAAAAAGATTATGATGCATTATATTGCTTATTATCAAGAACATAATACATAAATATCTAATTAAAATATTGTAAGTGGTTTTTATTAAACAAATTAATAAAAAATTAAAAATTTTGGAATATTTTATTAATTAATAATGCATTTATTAATTAATTGTCCTTCTCAAAACAAATAAAAGCTCCCACTTTGGCATGTTAGTAGACCCTCTTCCCTACATGAGATGTTCCCCTTGCCCCTTTAAACAATATTTTGATAAACTGTTATTTTATAGACATTAAGATACAATTAAAAATTAATAATATCTCTTAACTAGTATAAATCATTTAAATTATCAATTAATACTTTTTTTTTGCCTTGTATTTAACATATTAGTCGGAGTTGCATCTATTGAGGAAAAACTTCGAGAGACACGTTTGATATGATACGGACATGTACTTAGATGACCAATAAATGCCCCTGTTAGGTGATGTGAAACTATGATAAATACGCACATTAAACGAGAGAGAGGAAGACCAAAAAAGACTTGGTCGGCAACAATAAAACAAGATAAATTTTATTTAAATATAGATGATGATATAATAGGGGACAGAGCCCAATAGCTTAGAATGATCCATATAACCGACCCCACCTAGTGGGATAAGGTTTGGTTGTTGTTTTTGTTGTTGTATTTAACATATGATTATTAATAGCGTGAATAATAGATTTTATAAAAAGAAGTTTTAAATTATTATTTTCAAGTATTATTAACATTTATTTTTAAAACTAATTAATGGTGTACTAATCAAACTTAATGCTGATTATAGAGTTCAGATACAATTAATTTGTAGCCTAGCCATGTTATTGGAAAGATTTATCAAACACTATTGTTGTTATTTAAATATTGATCAGCCCTTCTTTAAAATTTAAAATTTATTGCTTAATTATTTATTCAATATTAATAAAACCTAAAGTCTACATCTTTGCCTCTCATGCAATTTGCCGACCACCACATCCTCTACCTCATCTCTGCTTCACATATGATCTACTGAAGATTTGGCCAACCTGCTCCAGTTGTCCTATGCCATCTACAACCTAATGGTTCTCGGTCACCTTTCCTCTGATGTTGCAGGCGTTCAATGGCTCATCTCTTCTCTCTTTCTGGCTTTGTTTGTTGCTGTTTTTGTAATGAATCAGCTGGTTCTTCAAATGTTGCCTGACTTCATCATCGTTTTCCCATCACTTTCCACCAGTTTCCACTTTTTTCCTTCTCTCCTTTTCTCCCCTAGTTGCCTTTCTTGTTGTTTTTTTTTGCTCATTCTCATGATTTTGAAATGATGTCTGAAATTGGCTGTTCTCGAAATTGGCTGTGGTAGATTCTGATATTATTTATGCACAATTTATATCAGTACAATCTGTCAATTTAGTAATTCATTTATTAACTTGGCAGCAGTGAGGATATGATGGTAACACTGTGTACCAGTAGTTAACTTATCTGACTCTTCACAAGTGATGCTCTAGCTTTTTTTTTTTTATCTACGTGGTAAATCACTAGAAGAAAGAACTACTACAGATTCTACAATATTACTAAATTTTTGTTTCAGATGACTTGAAAATTTTTATTTTACTGTGTGAAAAATCATTTATCTCTTCTTTCTAATGCAGGTTACATTGGCACGTCGATAAGTGATGGCCCTGGATGCTTAATGTTGAGGTGTCCAGATCCATTATGCGGTGCTGCTGTTGGTCAAGATATGATGCATCTATTGGCTAGTCATGAAGATAAAGAGAAGTATTCTCGCTATCTTCTTAGATCTTATATTGAAGATAATAGAAAGGTAATGTTTCAGAAACAAGTGCTATATTACGAGATATTTTTGACTTAGCTCTTGATTCACACAAGGATGAAAATATTGTGAAAGAAAATTTATGGTTGATCTTGCATTTTCATAATTTTCCTCATGCAGACAAAATGGTGCCCTGCACCGGGTTGTGAATTTGCAGTTGAGTATGTAATTGGCAGTGGAACCTATGATGTTTGCTGCAATTGTTCATATGGCTTCTGTTGGAATGTAAGTATTCTGGATACTTAGATTTTATTCTATTTTTATCTACCTTTGCATTAACATTTGGGGTTACTGAAATGAAAAATCACAGTGCACTGAGGAAGCTCATCGGCCAGTTGATTGTGATACAGTTGCAAAATGGATCCTGAAAAACAGTGCTGAATCTGAGAATATGAACTGGTAGTCATGATGAACAATTTATTGCTCTCTCCTTTGCTGCATCTTCCCTTATGTTTATACTTTATAGTAACTTGAGTTGATTGGTTTACTTGAAATCCTGTTATAAGTATTAAAAGTTCTACAAAAATATCTACTAAGTTATATCCCCCATCTGATTGAGGCACTTTACCCATCTTACGATAATTACCAAAAATACCACAAGTATCTATTAAGATGTGCCTTATTGTCAAAACCTAAATTAAATGGCCTTTTAAGGTTCATGAGGAATGTTCTATGATGACCTTGTTGTCCAAATAATTCCATACCATGATGTATCTCATATAATAGTAATCAATGAAAAAAAATACCTGTACAAACCAGTGAAGTAACTCCGTCTCCAATGGTACAAAAATTTGAAGCATTAGAATATTTTTTGAACCATTCTTGAATATTGCTGCAAATAAATTAAAACATTTACGGCTTCCACATAAATAAGAAGCTGTGCAATAGCCACAAAAAAGGAGTTCGATGAAATATAGAATAGAGATATACAAACAAGAACAAAGATATTTTTCTCTCCTTGTACTCCTTCCCTTATGTTTAGAGTAACTTTAGTTTATTGGTTTACCTGAATCATCCCCTTATAATATTGAAAGTTCTACATGTATATCTACTAATTTATCCCTCATCTCTTTGGGGCATTTTTACACATCTTATTATTATTACTACAAGACCCCAATTATCTATTAAGATGTGCCTTATTGTCAAAAACTAAATAAATTAGTCTTTTTAGGTTCATAAGGAAAGAACACGATTCTAAAGCAATTGATATCATAACTAACATATAGGCATGCAACTTGATTCTATAGCGTTTGATACTGTAACTTAACTAATATATAGGCATGTGCGACTTGATTCTCAAGTCAATTATTTTGTAACTTAATATATAGACAAAGATAGCACGTGCAACTTGATTCTAAAGCCATTGATATTGTAACTTACTAATATAGGCAGAGATGTCATATGCAACTTGAATCGTTATATTTAATTACAGGCAGAAGTTTAATAGATCTTATAGTTAAATATTTTGCTCCTCGGGGACTTGGTGCAATGGTAAGCGAATGGACGAGTTTCCCAAGCAACGAGGGTTCGATTCCCATGCATTGCAAATAAATGCATGTGGCGCTCGAATCACTCATGGTGCTGCTACCTGTCCCTTGCGGCTCATGAAGGGTAGAAATACTTGGACTCCTAGTCTTTTGACTTTCTCTTCTCTTATAGTTAAATATTTTGATATATTGAATCCACGAGTGTTTCTATTCTAACGTTTAACCCTATTTCAGCTTTGGATAGGGAGAAGACTACGAAGATATATGACTTTGGTGTTCATTCTATTCCTTTCATTTCATTTATTTCATAGGAGGCAGGAAGGAGGGATGTGAACCTATAATTTTGGCAATAACTTTCGAACTCCTTATCTATGCTACCTGGCACTTTTTAATTCCCTCATTTTTTAGTGGGGAAAAATACTTACTCGTACAGCAACTTTTTCATGGAGCATTGTAACATTATCTTCAACTGTGGACACTATAGTTTTGCATTGAATGATATTTGAGTCTCATTGTACCTTTTTAAAATTCACGTTTAATTGGGTGCCCATAATGTGTATTTTCTTTCACAAAAATTTGTTATATTATTTGTTGATCAAATTGTAAAATGTAATTCTTTCTGTTTCTAGGATATTGGCAAATTCAAAACCCTGTCCTAAGTGCAAGCGTCCAATCGAGAAAAACCAAGGATGCATGCATATTACATGCACACCTCCTTGTAAATTCGAGTTTTGCTGGTACAAATCTTTGATATTCACAAACTTAGTGTGCTCATGATTTTGTTGTTCTACTTGTCCAGTTCTTTTGTATGATGAACGTTGTTGTAGGCTATGTCTTGGTGCATGGTCGGAACACGGGGAAAGGACTGGTGGCTTTTACGCCTGTAACCGTTATGAAGCTGCAAAGCAGGAAGGAGCGGTATATTTTAATTCATGGGTTTACTTTCTTTATCACTGTGAAATAGCTTTCACAATCTTGACAATTTGGATTTACTTTCTGGCTATACAACTGTTTTCAGTATGATGAATCTGAAAGGAGAAGAGAAATGGCTAAAAATTCTTTGGAAAGATATACTCATTACTATGAACGTTGGGCAACTAATCAGTCAGTACGTGAGCTTTCAATCTTCAATCCTTTTAATTAGTTCTACTCTTCTTTTGCGATAGAAGTGGTCCAAACATTTATTTTACTTGGAACCTATCAGTTGCTGATACTGATAATTAGTTGAAATTGAATTTTGCATATTTGTTTTTAAAAATTCCACAATTTTTAAAAAGAAGTCTAAGTCAAATAAGAATGATTAAGAGCACTTCTTTTTATATAACATGGTTTCGGAAACCTAAATTCTTATCAATCACATGGATATGGAAAAAATAGGATTTTTTTATCTTAATAAAAAAGGAGAGAAAAGATACCTATTTAATGTGAGTAATCAGTAATCAAGATTTGTTTTCACAAATACATATAGAATTTGTTGGAAAGCCATATTCTATGAACCTCATATGTACCATTTGGAGGGGATCTTTCATAATTTTTGAGATGGGGATCCTTCACATTTTTTGAGAACCACCCTATTATATGTGGGTTAAAAAGCTAAAATAAGGAATTCGTCTTTACACTAAAAAGAGAGGGGAGGGGAAAAGGCGAGAAACAATGATAGTTTTTTTTTCTTTATCTAATGGCACTGAATGACCATAGAAACAATGACATAGTTTGGAGGCAAGAAGATTCATAGATACATATAGAATTTGTGCAAAGCCATATTCTGAGAAAGTCATATGTATGGTTTGGAAGGGATGTTTCATGTTTTTTGAGATCCATCCTATTATATGGGGTTAAAAACCTAAAATAATTAATTTGTGTTTACACTAAAAAGAGAGGGGAGGGGAAAAGTGGAGAAGCAACGGCATAGTTTGTAGACAAGAAGATTCGTACTTCTCGTGACTTATCCTTTGATTTTTTTTATGGATCATGGGGAGTAGATGAAACACTAAAAAAGAATATGAGAAGAGGAGATGCATCAACTCAAGAATCAATAGTAAAGAGGAATGATGCAAGAATTGGATAAAACGAGATGTACACAGGATAATTGTGTTAGTCTAAGTTTTGCACATCTCATGAAATCAATTTCAACACTGCCCCGGGAGCATTATTTAATGTCTTGAAGTAATCTCTATAAGATGCTATAAGAACAAATATGCACATACAACGTATGAAACTAATGTTGAAATTAGAAGGTGTAACCATGAAATTAGATACTGAGTCGTGCAGGTTAGCATGAGTAAAATTTACCGTTTAGTCCACCAACTAACATCAGCATAGGCGTGGCAACCTCGTGGCAGCCTTGCTTGGCCACAAGGCTGATTGACAATGCTGGTTTTTTGTTTTTTTTTCCTTTTTTATCTATATATTTTAATTTTTACAATTAATTCCTTTCTCTCCCCTTTCCCTTCCCCATTTAAATTTTCCCCTTCGGTAAATATAGACTAAGTACCTCTTTAAAGATGTAAGAGATGGATTGTTAGGAAAAATAGAAAAAGGAATTAATATGTTTTATATTTAAAAAAGTATTGAAACCTTATTGGCATAACACAATATACTATCGAAACCATATCGTTCCAATCATAAATTGGAACTCTTAACACGACTCGAAATTTTAAACCTTGGGTGTAACTATACCTATCAGTCACTTGTATTTTGTAATTTGTTGCTCTAAAATTCTAATTTACTTTATAATTGTATAAACTTATATTTGAAGGTAAACAAATTAAGTGGTAGATTGTTATAGGTTTGAAACTTATTCAATCTGTTCTTGAAATACTTTGAATTATCTAGAAGGGTGTTGAATGTCGCTGCAACATGCTACCAAAATTGGTTTGTTTTGGCGAGTGGTTGAAATTTTGACATGGAATGTTACTTTGAACTTTGTCTATGCTTCTTTTTTATTTTTGACAAATTACATATACCGTTAAGTCTTTTTTTTTAAACAAATAAATTTAAATTTCCCCATGGTTGGTCGGTCATTAGCTTGGTAACCGTTTGACCGTGACAACGCCGTGATGTTGCTAACATATCTCTAAAAAGTAGCTAGGATTTTAAAAAACTAAATTTACAATTATATTTAGATTCAATGTTTTGCAAAAAGTAGTCAACACCACTTAGTGGCATAAAGCTTAGGTGTTATTGCTGTTGTTTTGCAGAAAGTGATGACATTGTGTTAATATTATGTTTCTTTTGTTATTTTTTATATTTTTTTTATCTATCATCAAATTAATAAAATAAAAAATGTGATAACACATGCCATTTAATCTCTTTTGTATCCTTAATATTTACTACCTTTTTGTTTGTATCCTAATGTATTTTAGTCTCTTTAAATGTTACTTGCTAGCAGCAAATGTGATGTTGAATCATTTGTAAATTGCAACTGTAGTTTTAACTTTAAAGGTCTAATTTCCAAACTGATGTGTAGCTTATATACACTTGAAGGCAAAGCTACACAATCTTCTGCAAATGCTATCTGTGGCTATCTATTTGTAGGCTAAACGAAGCTTTTTGCCGAAGGAGAAAGATATTAGTTTTTAGTTCTAGATAATATATTTCCATGCTTTATTTTACTTAGATTGTACTTTCATTATTCGCATTATTTGTCAGTACTTGGAACATATTTGATAGTTTGCTCCATCTGGTAAAATAGCACTTAATTTTATTGCTTGCTCCTGAATCTTGAATCCCTTAATTCTGGTTTTATTTATCTTTTTGTGCAAGTTGCTTTCTCTTGAAATTAAATTCTATATCTCTCCAAATTGCTACCTAACATAGATTCTTTTGTTATTTTCAGTCAAGGCAAAAGGCACTGTCAGATTTACATAGCATGCAAAATGAGAAGGTAAAGGGTTGATTGTATTAATAGGGTTGTAGTTCTGAAAATATATTTCTAACTGTTACCATGCTTATTGAAGTAAGCATAGTTTTCTCCACAGTGCTTACTTGTTATAATACAAACCTTTATTAGAGTTTCCTATGTTTCAGCTTGAGAAGCTGAGTGACCGGCAAAGCCAACCCGAGTCCCAACTCAAGTTTATAATAGAAGCCTGGTTACAGGTAAAATAAGAAATGGCGTCCTGTTATATCCATATTGCGTGCTGACATACCTCATGTTATCAATATTAGATAGTGGAGTGTAGGCGGGTGTTGAAATGGACATATGCCTATGGTTATTACCTTCCTGAGCATGAACATGCAAAGCGGCAGTTCTTTGAATATTTGCAAGGTACATTTGCATCGGCCATTTCTTTCAGCTTGTAAATACATGTCACTACTGAACTAATAATTATTTGTTTATTTCTTATTTAGGTGAGGCTGAGTCTGGATTGGAACGTCTTCATCAATGTGCTGAGAAGGAGCTCCAAGTATACCTTGATGCAGAAACTCCAATGAAGGATTTCAATGATTTCCGCACTAAGTTAGCTGGCTTGACGAGGTACTTCTGTTTAAGTCTCATATACAGGCAAATTGGAGTCTGGCTTACTTCCACCTCTGCAAAATTGACATTTAATAGGTTACTTAAATTGTTGTATAAGACGCTTTACGTTATAAAATTACATTAGGATTCAAGTAGCAGAATTCATTGTGTATTCTAATTGCATGATTCAATATTTTTGTCATGCTATCATATTAGAGATTTCATAGGCATAAAATTGACAAGTACCTAATTCACCTTGTGTGGCTGAAAGGGAAAATCCCCCTTTTCTCCTGTAGTTACTCCGGCATGCCCACTTATCATATTTTGGGTATTTGCTTGATTTCTTGATCTTAATGCACACCTATTTAGCAATGCATTGTGTATTCTCATTCATTACTCGACGGGACACCCAATCACATTTTAGTACCCATCTTTTTCTGAGTTGCTTTATCGCTATTCTCATCTAGGCACCCTGAGTTCTCCAAATTCAATGGGACACTCGTGCACATTTTAGTTCTTTATTTCCTATGTGAGGATCATATCTTATGATGCATTCTCTAACGACAGTTCTTATTTGCATTTTCTGTTGTTTCACTTAAATTTCAGTGTGACCCGCAACTACTTTGAAAACCTAGTCCGAGCCCTGGAGACTGGTTTGAAGGACGTTGGTTCTTCCAATAGCCAGGCTACGTGCAGCAAAACTTCAACCTCCAAGGGTTTGGGCTCAAAAGGAAAGGGCAGCAAGTCTAAAACAACAGGAAACAGCTCCAGATTAGCTGGTCCCAGTCATAGCTTGGATGACAGCAACTTCTGGTCCTGCGATCACTGCACCTATGCCAACCCCAAATCCGCCAAGGCATGCCAGATGTGCGAGCATCAGCGATAAAACACTGTGAGAGTGCCTTCGCAATGCCACTTTCATCTGTCTATAAAGGAACATTTTAAGTTATTCAGTAGGATCTGGTTCTGTGAGCATTCCACAGGCTAGTGCCCATGATCTTTTAGGTTATTTGCACATTGCAAGAAGGGCTGTGAAATAACAGGAAACATACTAGAAGGAGAGGAAAAATGAGACAAAGGAGCAGTATTTCCTGTACGTTTGTTAAATTATGTGCTGATAGTTTCATTGCATGTTTATTGTATATTATAGATAATATATATATGTATATTTGCAACGGTGGCTCTTTTCTAAACACTTGTTTTCAGAGTCCATTGCTCATGTTAAGAATTTTTTACAAGTTGCTAATGCTCGGCCATGAACAATCTATCTAGCGAAGTTAAACTTCACTGCCAAGCAAGAGGAATCATCACTGCCGTTCCATTACTTAAAAGGTGAAATTTATCATTATGACGATCTCCCACAATCGTCTCATATCATTAGAAAGGAATAAATCAAAATTACTCAGAGATAATGGTTTAATTTTATAAATATATTATATGATAACTAATTCGGTTATATCGTCACTACTTTGTGGTAAAAATGATGATTCATTTGCTTTAGCATCCTTCTAATCCATTTTAAAGTTAACATAAAAAAAATATAAATTATAAGAGTTATTAATTTTGAGACTATTGCCTTCGTTAGCTTAAAGCATCAATTGCATAATTTTTTTTTCTTGTGGACAAATATCAAATGATCCCTCCTGATGAGCATGAATACCCACGAACAAGAAGTTTGTGTGCAAATAACTCTCTTCCACTAACACCAATCAAACACTGAGATGGCCCGTCACATCAATCACTTCCAAGTTTGGGAAATTCATGCCATTTCAAATGTGAGATTCAAATAAACGTCACATCATTAGGTTCCTTGAAACCATATGTCGAGTACTACGATGAAAATGATCCTGCGGATTGGTGCTCGGCAAAATTTATATGTAATTTAATTTTCGAAAGATAAAAATATTATTTTGGATTATTTCATATTCTCTATTTAAGAAGGCCGTTAAGTTAAAATTGAATAAGTTTTCATGATTAATTTTTTTTTAGACGGTGTGAAATCGTCTTGGAGGGGAGGCTAAGATGACCAGACTTTAGTTTTGTTGCCGCCAGAGTTCCATGACAAAGACGATCAAGGAGATATCAGACATGTAACGTGAATGCTACAAGCTAGTCAACAAGGAAAGGCCAATTATTTCCACGTGAAAAACATAAGACATGATCCACTTACTAGGGTTAAGTTAATTAATTACTAGAGTTGAGATATCCAATCCATGGAAAAAGATAATTATTATATTAATTTAACATTTCCAAGATTCAACTGGAAAATAGCTTCTTAATAGTTAATAAACTGGTAAAAGCCATGATTTTTAAGAAAATTGTTATAATATGATAATTTACCGACTATTATTATTATTTTTCAATCTTGGAAACATCTCGTCATTGTCATGCGTATCAAACAATTCCGAGTGAGCTTGGCTAAAGAATGGATTAACTTCTCTATTACTTCATCGAGATCTCTTATAAAACTGAAAGAAATGCCACATTAACTATGTCGGCCTGCGATATATCCAGAGCTCCAGCAAGCTGCGTAAACGAGTCACCTACATTAACTACAGTCTATAAATGTAGTTGGCAGTTGCACTAACTCACCTATCTATCTCCATCTTTGGGGGAATATATTTGCATCACTACACAGTGTGCATTATTGTCTGTGCAGAGGAGCATGAACTCCATTCAATGCATCTTCAATGTAAAGTTTTTCAACACTTTATAAATTTAAAAAAATTCTAAAAAAAACTTAAATAAATGTCAAGATGAAATTTAAAAATTTTTAGTTTAAGAGTAAAATTAGATTTTTAAATTTATATTTTTCTTTGAGGAGGAGCTAATAATAAATGATACAATAATATTATATATTTAAACTTTCAAAATAATTAATAAATAAATTTAAAGAAATAATTATAATATTTTACTTCATGAATAAATAATAATGATTAAAATTGCATTCATTTCTTTTGAAAATAAATATATTTGATAAATTAAAAAAACATTAATTAAATTAAAATTTTAAAAATTAATTAAATATTAAATAAAAATTATAAATTATATTAAATTAAAAATTATGAGTTAGTTAATTTCTTAATTAAAAATTATAAATAAATTAAATTATAATTATTTAAAATATTAAATGAAAATTATATAGAAATATTAAACGAAAATTATATATATGATTTATAACATAGGGCCCAAAAAATTTGTATTGAGGTTTTTTTTTGATTGTGTAGAAAATAATAAGTTTTATATTTGTGATGTGGGATTGATGTGGCATATTGAAAATTATAAAAAAAAATTATTGATAGTTCTAATCATTGTTGATGCACTAAGCAGATTCAAGGAGTGACATGACTACACAATTCTTAGGCTCAATGTTTAGGTTGTACCGTTTTTACTGAACACCTTAAAAAAGTTTTAGAAATTATCAAATTATGTAGCTAAGTTTCAAAATGATTAAATCATGTACATATCTTCCAGTTTCAAAATGACCAAATCTTATAAATATTTTTCATTTTATTCTTAATCAGTTGACAAATTTTTTTTATCAATCGAATCGATTTCTTTCTACATCCAAAATTTCAAAAAATCAGTCGATTGATTATTTTTTTTTAAAATCAATTTTGGACAAAACTAGTTAGTTGATAAACTAAACGACCTCGGATTAATATAAAATTAATTTATATGTATTTAGTTAGTTCTTATAATTATATCCATACTTTCAAACATCAATTTGACCCAATATATTAAGAGCAATAAACTTTTGAACATGAATGTGTTTGAAAATTTTATTTTGTATTAAAAAAATCACTATTTTTAATATATTAAGTCAAATTGATATTTGAGAGCATAGATATATCAAGAGAAGTAGATGAACACATAAGAGCTAGCTTCATATCAATCTGAGGATATTTAGTCCATTAGTCGATTTTGGATAAAATCGACTAATAACCTAAACATCCTCAGATTAACATGAAACTAGTTCCTATGCGTTCGACTAGTTCTCCTGATTATATCCATGCCCTTAAACATCCATTTGATCAAATATATTAAGAACAATAATTTTTGTAATATGAATGCATTCGAAAAATTCAATTCGTACTTAAAAAATCACTGCTCTCAATATATTGAGGCAAATTGATAACGTTTGAGGACATGAATATAATCAGTAGAAGTAAATAAATACATAGGAGCTAGTTTCATCTTAATTTGAGGTCGTTTAGTCCATCAACTGATTTTGGATAAAACTGACTGATAGATCAAACATCCTGAGATTGACATAAAATAAGTTCATATGTGTTTTTCTATTATTATATTCATATCAACTAACATCAATTTCACTTTATATTGAGAACAATGATTTTTTAACATGAATATATTTGAAAACTCTAATTGATGTTCAAAAAATCATTACTTAAAACTAACTGATAGACCAAACAATCTCGAATTGACATGAAACTAGCTCCTATATATTTATCTAATTCTCCTAATTATATTCATGCTCTTAAATGCCAATTTAACCTAATATATTAAGAATAGTAATTTTTTGAACACAAATATATATTAAGAGTAGTGATTGTTCGAAAAATCAAATTCGTGTTAAAAAATTACTATTCTTAATATATTGATCAAATTGATATTTGAGGGTGTAGATATAATCAGGAGAACTAGCTGAATATATAGAAACTGTTGAGGCAATCTGTGATCCGGTGTGATCATGAGTTTTGATGTTTAGGCAAAGGGTTTAAGTTAGGTTTACCCTTGTGTTCTTATATGTGTATGTTGAGTGTGCAGGTTGTACAGGTTACACATATGGACTTGACTGGACGACCTCGGTATGGTGAAGGGTGGCATGGAGACAAGCTGGAGGCTTGTGTGCACCCGAGGGACCTTGGAGAGTAGGGACGATGAGTTGATGGGCGTGGACTTCGAGGCATGCGTGAAGGATGGCATAGAGGCAAGCTAGAGGCTAGTGTGTATCTGAGGGACGAGAGCCGAATATAAAGAGGGCGCGAAGGCAATAGTCGAGGCTGCGGATGAGGAGTCAGTTGAGTCGTGAGGGTACGAGTGCTGTGTGATTGTACTCAGGGAATCCTAGGGGACGAGTGCTGAGAGAAGTGTACTCGGGAAGGGAAACCCTAGGTGTGTGAGTGGGGTAGTCGACTGCCTGGGAGGTAGTCGACTGATAAAACTCACAGAATAATTTCGGGGCTTGACCAGTCGACTGGTAAAATGGCAGTCGAATGGTAACCCCGAAAACTAGCCGTTAGGCTAGCCGTTGGCTAGCAATCAAGGCTAGACCAATCGACTGGTAAATTGGCAGTCGACTGGTGGCAAGGGTTTCAGCTCGAGTCCTATTTAAAGAGGACTTCGTGGTGGCTGAGATTCTTGACGAATCTTGTCTTGGTTAAAGGCAAGATAGTAGTCTTTGTGCTCAGAGGTTTTCTTGGGATTGTGGTGAGGTTTCTCCACCCACAAGGAGCGACGAGAGCTAGCCAGAGGTTATCCGGGGAGTGATCCACCGACGGATTCTTAGATTAGTTACCCATCCGGGGTGGATACCAAGTAAATTAGGTTGTTAGCGTTGTTCTTTCTTATTAGTTTTGTTTTATTATATATTCCGCTGTGCAACTAACCGTGTAGGAAGAAAAGTATTTGACAAACCGCTATTCACCCCACCTCTAGCGGACACATTCAATCTAACAGTTGGTATCAGAGCCAAGACCGCTCTTGATCGGACTAATTGCCGAGGGAGTACACGCTAGAGGAAGAAAGAAAATGAAAGACAAACTTGGGGAAGACATCTACACTCCACCGCCCTACGATCATCATGATTTCGACTTTTGGAGGGCGAGGATCGAGACGTGGTTTGGAATGGAGTGGGAACTAATAATTGCACTAGAAGATCCGTTCGAGATTCCAAGGGATAAGCACGGAAAGAGGCTTAGGCCTAGATATTGGAATCAAGAACAACAAGATTAATCCATGGCAAACAAAAAGGTAATGACAACTTTAGTTAATCTTTTGCCTAACAATGTTTTGAGTTGTGTAGGTAGATATCAAAATGGATATGCATTGTGGAGAAAATTGAAAGAAATTCATGAGAAACCAACACAATCTCAAGAGTCCGAAGAAATGGGCTTAATGGTTCAAAAAGAAGGAGAAGTATCTACATCTTCAAGTGAGGGAGAGAGTGAAAGATCATCAACCTCCTCAAGAGAAGAAGAGGAGGTATCGATTTCAAAACTTGAGGGGGAGGAGAGACCCTCAATCATACAAGAATAAGAAGAAGCCTCTACCTCCACCAAAGCTAAATTGAAAGAGCACATCACATATTTTGGTTGCAACGAAAAGGGGCACTACAAGGACAAGTGCCCAAGAGGTAAAATGGAGGTAAAATCTAAACATATTTCAATTCAATTAAATTCTAACATGAAGTGTAGGATTGGATAAGCCCAAGAAAAGAAGAAAAGAATTAGATGTTTCACGTGTGGTGAGCTAGGGCACTACCACACCAAGTGTCCAAGGAAGAAAGAGCTCAAGAAAATGGGACACTTGAGGAGATGGGAGAAAGAAGAAAGGAAGAAACAAAGATCACAACAAGGGAGAACTTCAAGGGTAAGGGAGGTAATGCCTAACCCTAATTTAAAATGCAATTCAAATGCAAGTTCCTCTATGCATGATAAAAATAGAGTTCATCATCCATCCATGCATGCTAAAATTAATGAAAATTATTTTCTTGTGCATAACCATGGTTTTAAATCTAATGATAGGACTAGGGTTAACAAGGTAGATCATAACCCTAAGAAAAGCATGCATCATGGTAGACCTAAGACCATTGAACCTAAGGATCATAACATTAATCCTCAGAAGGGAAGAAATGTGCCTATAAAGGAGGGTAGGTCTAGGAATGTTCAAAGTAGACCTATGAACTCTAAGGTTAAAGGTATAGAAAGGGAAAATCAAGCTTTGAGGGCAAGACTTGATAAATTAGAGAAAATCCTAGAGAGATTCACGGTTGGATCTAAGGGTTTGGATATGGTGTTGGGTGGCCTAAACCGCACCAATAATAGATCAGGTCTAGGATACCGATCTAAGGTCTCCCATGCCAAGGGAAAGAGATATGCTAGGATAGCATATGATTATGGCAAGAAGGGGGAGTCCAAAAATGGCAAGGGGATGCCATTTAAAGCGAAACAGAAGGACTTAACCAAATACGAGGTGTCTAAGGTTAAAAGTGTCAAGTTTATAGGCCAAGAGTCACCGGTGGAACACCGATGTGGCCTAGTAATGGTTGAGTCACCTAGGGAAGTGGCTAGGGCTAAGAGCTCAAGGGGGAGCTCTAGGAGCCTTTGGGATATATGGTGAATAGATCTTTGGAGGGTTCCTCCTAGAGGTCTAGATGGACCATGGAGCGTGCCAAAGGAATTGGAGACGGACTTGTGTCTCAATTCTTGGGTTTTGGCACGGTGTTTTTGAGTTTCATGCATGGAAATATGACATTGGGGTCATATTGCACGAAAATTAGTTTTTGGTGTGTAATTGCCATATAAATCAATGCTAGGGACGCATTGTGAGTTGGCATGGGTAGAGACATCAAGGGGAAACCAAAACTAGGACTTTTGGTTAAGGTTTGAGTGAACCTTTTTGCTAGTTTTTGGGTTTTGTGTCAAACTTGGGAATGGTGATAGATACATTTTGGAATATATTTTTCCCAAGTAGATATGGGTACCACAAACCTCTCCACAAAATTTGGAAATTTTTGGAGATGTGGAATTTCTGGCGCATTTCTGAATTTCGTCAGAAAGGTTGACATTCTGATTTTCAGAGTATCAGTCGACTGCCTTGGGGGCCAGTTGACTGGTAAAGGCTGAATTAAGTTTCAACAGTTGGGTATGTGTCCAAATGATGCAAAACAAGTGTATGGGGGGCTAGTACACATTGTTTATGGTCATTGGGGATTAAAAGAACCTATAATTGGGATATTGTTGGGTTCTTTTTGATGTTAGGCAAAGGGGGAGAAGTTTGGGTTTACGATTGGGAAACCAAACACACCTTTGCTAGAAACCCTAGGTTTAGGGGGAGCTAAGATAAAGGGGGAGCATGGTTGCTCCATCCTTGGCGTAAGGGGAACCTTGGAAAGGTTAAAGTCCTAACTTGGAGGGTTAGGTGTGGGATGCCTTGGGATAGAATCCATTTTTGCATTACATATGCATTGTTTTTACTATTGACTACTATTTTGCTTTCCCTAACTTAAACGTATTGCCAAACATAAAAAATGGAGAGATTGTTGAGGCAATCTGTGATCCGGTGTGATCATGGGTTTTGATGTTTGGGCAAAGGGTTTAAGTTAGGTTTACCCTTGTGTTCTTATATGTGTATGTTGAGTGTGCAGATTGTACATGTTACACATATGGACTTGACTGGACGACCTCGGTATGGTGAAGGGTGGCATGGAGACAAGCTGGAGGCTAGTGTGCACCCGAGGGACCTTGGAGAGTAGGGACGATGAGCTGATGAGTGTGGACTTCGAGGCATGCATGAAGGATGGCATGGAGGCAAGCTGGAGGCTTGCGTGCATCCGAGGGACGGGAGCCGAATATGAAGAGGGCGCGAAGGCAATAGTCGAGGCTGCGGATGAGGAGTCAGTCGAGTGGTGAGGGTACGAGTGCTGTGTGATTGTACTCGGGGAATCCTAGGGGACGAGTGCTGAGAGAAGTGTACTCGGGAAGGGAACCCCTAGGTGTGTGAGTGGGGCAGTCGACTGTCTGGGAGGCAGTCAACTGATAAAACTCACAGAATGATTTCGGGGCTGGACCAGTCGATTGGTAAAATGGCAGTCGACTGGTAACCCCGAAAACTAGCCGTTGGCTAGCAATTAAGGCTAGACCAATCGATTGGTAAATTGGCAGTCGACTGGTGGCGAGGGGTTCAGCCCGAGTCCTATTTAAAGAGGACTTTGTGGTGGCTGAGATTCTTGACGAATCTTGTCTTGGTTAAATGAAAGATTGTAGTCTTTGTGCTCAGAGGTTTGCTTGGGATTGTGGCGAGGTTTCTCCACCCACAAGGAGCGACGAGAGCTAGCCGGAGGTTATCCGGGGAGTGATCCACCGACAGATTCTTGGATTAGTCACCCGTCCGGGGTGGATACCAAGTAAATCAGGTTGTTAGTGTTGTTCTTTCTTGTTAGTTTTGTTTTATTATATATTCCGCTGTGCAACTAACCGTGTAGGAAGAAAAGTATTTGACAAACCGCTATTCACCCCACCTCTAGCGGACGCATTCGATCTAACAGAAACTAGTTTCATGTCAATCAAGAGAAGTGGACGAATACATAGGAGCTAGTTTCATGTTAATCCAAAGATGTTTGGTCTATTAGCTAATTTTATCCAAAATCGATTGATGGACCAAACATTCTTGGATTTACATGAAACTAGCTCCTATATGTTCATCTACTTCTCTTGATTATATCCAAGCTCAAACGTTAATTTTACTCAATATATTAAGAATAATGATTTTTTCAACACGAATTAAATTTTTCGAACACATTCACATTCAAAAATTCATTACTCTTAATATGCTACGTCAAATTGATATTTGTGAGCGTGGATATAATCAAGAGAATTAGTCGAATATATAAAAACTAGTTTTATATTAATCCGAAGTCACTGAATACATAGAAATTAATTTTATATCAATCCGAAATTGTTTGGTATATTAACTAACTAATTTTGTCCAAAATTGATTTTTTTTAAAAAAAACCCAATCGATCGACTAATATTAAATATTAGACGACTGATTTATTTGAAAATTTGAAATTTTGGATGCTTAGAGAAATCAATTTTGTTGCAAAATTCATCCCTGATTAGGGATGAAATTTTTTTGATTAGTCCTTTGATTAAGGGTAAAACGGAAAATAAATACATGAGTTGATCATTTTAAAATTTATCTACTTGATTTAATATTTTTTGAAAATTTTCTAGTGAAACAATGTAGATTGTATTAATCTAATTCGCCTTGTACTTAATCGAGATGTCCAAATCATGATGATTGAATAGAATATTTTTCTTTTATATATAAATATCAAAGAGATGATCTATACCTCGAATTAGACCTGATCACGAGCTGGGTCCAGCCCGGACCTGGCCTGAGTCAACAAGCCAGGGCGAGTGGCCCGTTGACCCGGTTTGCCGGGCTGAACCGGAACCAGCCCGGCAGGATGCCGGGCCAGTTCCGGTTCAAGGGGGGGGGGGGGGGAGGGGGGCAGGAAACCGCAAATCGGCAGTTTAAATCGCCGGTTCCAACGGCTCCGAACCGTCAGTTAACCAACGGTTCCTAGCCGTTGGAGGCGTGTGTTTTTTTTTATTTTTTTTCAACGGTTAAGATCATTTGACCATTTTTTGATCAATGACTATGATTTAGTGACCGTTATGATCCAAACTCTATAAATAGGGAGTTCATTTCATTATTTTCACACACATTTTCTCTTCTCTCAATCTCTCATTCTCAACTTCATATTCTCTACACGTTTTTGGCTTCATCTTTCGGCGATAATGGAAGGTGATCACGGAGCTTCATCATCTCGATCTCGGAGGGGAAAAGAAATAGTGTACAAGGATCCCAACATTCAAATTTAATCCACCGATAATGAGACCGAGGCTCAGCCCCACCACCTTCTGATGTCCGAAACGCAAGGAAGTACCGATGCAATTACTTCTAAGGTTCGAAAAAATTCTCCTTTAAAATCATCTATTTTCACTAAACATTTTGAGAATGTCACACTTCCGTCAGGAGAATTGCATACAAAATGTAAGCATTGTAATGCTTCCTACAAATTCCAAACCGGCGGCGGCTATGGGTCATTAAAACGACATGTAGAAATGAAGCACCCAACGGAATATGGACTTGACCGCTCTCAAACACAATTATCAAGATTTTTTAGTGGTAGTATTACTGATTCTGGTTTATTTTTATATTCTGATAATAAATTAAGAGAATCATTAGCTAAATTTATTTCCGTAGAACGTCTTTCTTTTAGTTTTGGATCTAAATACACATTTGAAGATTTTTATAAAGAATCTCTTAATCCAGCTGTAGGGATGGAAATGTTGGATCGAGAAAACCGATAGAGGGGGGGGGGTGAATATCAGAAATCATTTTTCGGAAAATTTAGAGCAAGTACGCAACGGAAATTAAAAATAACAACACAGAGACACGGTCGATTTTACTTGGTTCGGAGCCTGGGGCGACTCCTACTCCAAGGCCCACGGTCGTTGACCGTTTACTTTGGACAATTCTATATAAGGCGCAAATAGTTTACAAAAGATTATTACAGAATTAAGTACAGTAAACTTAAATCGCTCTTTTACCGACGTCCGGGGTAGATCGACTTTTTCGGAGCAGCGGGTCGTCGTCGGCTCGAGTTGGAAGGATTCCGAGGCGAAGCGCGAGAGCAGAAGAGCGTAGAAGCGTTGATTGGTAGTTGTTGTTGAAGCTTGGGGTCGAGGGCCCTTTATATAGGGCCTGGGGGCGCCCGGGACGTCGGGGGCGCCCCCCCACATGGCATTTGATCTGGAAATATCTCGGTCGCTTCTGATCTCTTCAATCTCGGGATCAGCTTTGACCGGGGCGCCCGGACCGCTCGGGGCGCCCGGATTGACTGGGTCAAACTTCTATCTTCTTGGCTTCGCGAGGGTGCGCTTCGGCAGCTTGCGCTTGGGGGTGCCCGGGGTGCTGGGGGCGCCCGGGAGCAGCGGGGGCGCCCGGGAGCACGGGGGCGCCCGGGAGTTGTACTGTCGAAGCCTGTTTTTGTAACTTGTGTTTTGTGTTCGCCATGGGGGCGCCCGGGACACTCTGGGCGCCCTGGTCAGCTGTTGCCTCATTCCTTTGAGGCTCTCTGAGCTGCAGACCCACGTTCCTTCGGTCCTGCATCCAAGGTTAGTCCAAAACACAATAAAACAATAAAATATTTATTTAAACAGCCTTAGCTGTCTTGGTTCTGACTTTGGATCTCCAAAATGGAGCCCTAGGTCGAACCGACGCCTACTGTTCTCTCGACGGGGAACGCGTCCTCACCTACTCCTCTCGGGAGAATATACCTAATGCCAACCGTTCCTCTGGTTGGACATTTGCCTGACGGTCCTTTGCCAGGTCTTAGATGCCGAGCTGTCTTTCACCCGGTGCCTAGCATTCCTTCGCTAGGGCTTTTTACTCTGGCATTCCTTCGCCAGTGCCTAGCAGTCCTTCGCCAGGGCTTGGATACTGGCAGTTCTTCGCCAGTTGCCTAGCAGTCCTTCGCTAGGGCTTGGATACTGGCAGTCCTTCGCCAGTTGCCTAACAGTCCTTCGCTAGGGCTTGGATACTGGCAGTCCTTCGCCAGGTGCCTAGCAGTCCTTCGCTAGGGCTTTGTCTCTGCACACTTGAGTAACAACATTAGATCACACACAATACTTAACTTTGAATCCTTTGCCAATATCAAAACAAGGTTCGATATGGTGCTTCCTGCACCAACAGGAAATAGACCAGACAGCCTGTCAGGGGCCTGTGGCCTGGCCTGTATTTGGCCTGACCTGATTAAAAATAAAATAATACTTAGGCCTGTTTGAAAGTCTGTTTTTCTTATCTGGCCAGGCCCAGGCTCAATATAAAGACTATATAGCCTGACAGGCCGGCATATGCCTGTTAAAATTTATATATTGTCAAAATAGAGATTCAAACCTTGGACCTCTACCGAGCAAGACCTTATTTACCACCCTACTTGCCAATACACCACAAATCTATTTTAGATATAACTTACATATTTTATATTTTAGAAGTATCTTTAGCTAATTTGTTAAATTAGTATTTTGGATAATCGAATTAAATTATTATATTTTATATATTTGAAGTATTTTGGATAACCGAATTAAATTACATACTTTGTAAACAGGCCGCAGGCCAGGCCCGACTATTGAACAGGCCAGGCCAGGCTATTGAACAGGCCAGGCTTAGGCCAAGAATAAAGCCTATAACAGGCCACAAGCCAGACTCAGGACAGTTTGTTATTATACAGGCCTGACCTGTTAAGGTAAAAGCCTGGCCTGGCCCGGCCTGTTTCCATCCATGTCCAGCTGCTAAACGTGTTCCTAGGACTACACTTACTCGTACAATTAAAAGATTAGTAAAACAAGGAAAAAAGAATTTAATTGATGAATTTAGTAAATTAAATAATAAAGTTTCATTATGTTCTGATATTTGGAGTGATCATTGGTAAACTCATTCTTATATGGGTGTGACTTGCTATTGGATTGATAACTCTTGGATCCTCCAAAAAGGATTGTTAGCTTATAGAGTTTTTGATGAATCATATACTGCCCATAACATTGCATAATTATTATGTTTAATTTTAGAAGAATATGGATTGACTCATAAAATATTTTCAATATCATTAGATAATGCTAGTTCTAATACCGCTTCTATAGATGAACTAAAATTTGTTTGCCAACCTGTTATTGGTGGTTTATTTTTTCATATTCGTTGTGTATGCCATGTTTTAAATTTATGTGTTCAAGATGGATTAAAACTTTTAGAAAATTATATTCAACCAATTAGAATCGCAATTTCATATTTATGGTCGCATCCATCTATGATAAAACAATGGGGTAGATTTTGTAAAGCTAATGGAATGAGACCTTAAAAATTTCCACGTGATGTTCCAACACGTTGAAATTCAACATATCAATTATTACAAGATTCATTTCAATATAAAGATTTATTATGTTTATTTTTTGCACAAAATAGTAATACTAATATATATTTATTTTCATAACAATGGAATATTTGTAGTAATATTTATGAAATTTTAAAATTATTTAACGATGCAACTGAACAACTTTTCGATGTTTATTATCCCACTGTCCATTTAGTTTTAGTGAATTTTTCTAGTATAATATTAATATTAAATGAATATATCAATAATGAAGCTTTAACTTCTTGCATATTAGCTAGGAAAACTAAATGGGAAAAATATTTTTATTTTATTCTTGAAATTTATTTAATTGCATTTGCTTTAGATCCTAGATTTAAATTAGAAGTTTTACAAGAAATGTTAACTTTATATTATGACGCTTTAATTCCTATTAATGATTCTTCTTCTCCGGATCCAGTTAATATTATATATAATATTAGAAATTATTTATATGATCTTTATAATCAATATTATATTAAATATGGAATACAAACTAATATTTCTGAAATACAACAACCTACTAGTACTAATTTAAAACTTACAAAAGTACAACTTTTATTAGAAGAATGGACGAAACATCCATGAAGATCCTCAAGTTCCACACAGGAACTTGAGAATTATTTTATGACTTTTTTTTATTTTAATGAAGCAGATAGTGACGATTTCGATATCTTGAAGTGGTAGTCACAGAAAGCTCAAAGCTTTCCTGTTCTCTCCGTGATCGCAAAAGAAATTTTAGCTTGTCCAGTGTCAACTGTTGTTGTGGAGCAGATGTTCAGTGCCGACGGCAATATTAGATGAACGGCGATCAACTATGTCTCCCGACTCATTGGAAGCTCAAGCATTACTAGACGATTGGACCAGAGCCGAGAAAAGAATACAAGGAATGCAACTTTCAGAAGACGAAGTCAAAGAATTTGATACAGAAGAAATGAATACTATGGGAACGGGAGGAAATGGAAGTGAGTGATAAAAATTATAAAAGGGTAAAAATATAAAAGAACTATATGAGCTTTAATTCCCCTACACCCTAAGGGGATACGTAGGCAATTTATATAAGTGCAAGCCCTTTTTTTTAAAAATTTTATATTTTAAATTTAATTTTTAATTTTTTTAATATAATAATCTTGAACTGTGGCGAACCGTGAACCGGCGGTTCTGAACCGTGAACCGTAATCGGCTTGGGTGGTTAAGGTTAAGGGTCGACCTCCAATGAACCGTCGAATAGGCGGTTCCAAACCGTCGAACCGTCGGTTCTGAACCGTGGTCAGGTCTACCTCGAATGCACAAGTTCCTCAAATTTACATTCCGCTATTGATGAAAGATGAACTCAAAGTGTCAAAGTTACATTTGCTTGCAAATTTCAATAGATTTTTCCAAGCTCAAAATAGTTTTCCTCACTAGAGTGATTTTATTGTAAATATTAATGATGGTATCCAGGATTACTCACTTGTCCTACTTTATGATATATCAGTTTGTTTTTCTTGAGTACTCGATATCCTATTCAGAGTCTGTTCTCTCGAACACTTGGCTTCAATTCCCGCTTGGCCAACTCCTTTCCCCGAGCACTTGGCATTCATCCAGCTTTATCCGTTTCAAACTCAAAGAAGGTCACTTGGAGTCTGCCATCCCAAACACTCGATATTTATCCATTGATTTCTCATTCGGATTTGGGAAGCCAAATCACTTGGAGTCTGCCATCCCAAACACTCGATATTTATCCATCGATTTCTCATTCGGATTTGGGAAGCCCAATCAGTATCAACCTTCGACAACTCGCACATTTTTGGTCAACGACTTGACAACCTCTGACAACTCACGTAAAAACTGACACCTAACTAATGATTCGACACTATCAGAGGTACTATACAATGGTTATCGCCCTTGGTGCCATATTATCCTTCATGAGGTTAGCATATGGGTGACATCTCGCTCATGTGGTCACCTACGTGTTAGATTGGAGTAAATCGATAGAGGGGGGGGGGTGAATATCGATTTAAAAATTTTCGGATAAATAATGAAATTATGCAGCGGAAAGAGTAAAACAAAGTCGCTAACATAGTTTATTTTACTTGGTTCAGAGTCGCGGTCGGCTCCTACTCCAAGGCCCATGGTCCTTGACCGTTTACGATGGACAATTCTATATTCGAAGAATATTTACAATTTGGAGTACATATATAGAATTAAAAAAACGGTCACAACACTTAAGAAATTTAAGCTTTTACCGACGACCGAAGTAAGTGAAATTTCAGAGCAGTGGGTCGTCGTCGGCACTTGAATCACGAGTGCAGAGCGTGTCGGAGTGTAGCGCTTGAGAGAAAGTATTGAGAGCAAGATTTGCTAATTGTTCTGAAGCCTTGGGGGTGAACCCCCTTTTATAGTGGTCGCTTGGGCGCCTGTGTTGAAGGGGGCGCTTGCCACGTGGCCTCTCCTACGTGAACTCTAATCCACATGCTTGGTCAGCGCTTATCCCCTTCATTGAGGTGCCTGAGCTGTCTGGGGCACCTGTGTTAACACAGGGCCTAGCTTGACTTGGTCCAAAGGCTTTCGTGGCAGTTTGCTTCAATGGCTTGGTTTGACGTTGCACTGGGCACTTGTATCCATACAGGCGCCTAGCCCAGTGAGGCGCCTCCTTCCAATGAGGCGCCTGATCTACAGAAACACAGTCCCTTCTTTTCCTGCAACCAGGGTTAGTTCCAAACACAAGATGCAAATGTACAATATATATTAAACATTATTTACAGCCTAAGCTGTCTTGGTTCTGACTTTGGGTCTCCCAAATGGAACCCTAGGTCTAACCGACGGCTAATGTTCCCTCTTACGGGGAACGCGTCCTCACCTACTCCTTCTGGAGAATTTACCTTTTGCCAACCGGCTCTTCCGGTTGGACTTTTGCCCAACTTCACTCACCAGGTCTTCAGTGCCCAATCCTCAACCAGGTCTTAGTGCCCAGCTTCACTCACTAGGTCTTAGTGCCCAACTTCACTCACCAGGTCTTATTACCCAACTTTACGTCAGGACTTAGTTGCCCAGTCCGCGGCCAGGACTTAGTGCCCAATTCAAAGAACCAGGACTTAGTGCCTAGTGTACCTAGGACTTTCCTGCACACTTAATCAGCTTGTTAGATCACAACCAAATCTTAACTTCTGAACCCTTTGCTATTATCAAAATATAGGTTTGACTTTGGTGCTTCCGACACCAACAATCTCTCCCTTTTTGATTTATGGCAACATGGTTCAAAAAGTTAAGTTAAACAATATATTATAGCAATCTAACAACAATAATAGAAATTTATCTCCCCTTAAATTACACATTCTCCTCCTGAAATTTTCAATGTCACGCGTGTTTTGTAAACTTTCTAAGTGCTAAGTGTTTTTCAAAATTTAGCCAAAAGCTTTAAGTTTTTGACTAAGTATTTTTCGGAAATAGAGCAATTGTACTCAAGAACACTTAGGCAATTTTTGAAAAGGTTTTGTAAGCCTAATTTTTGTTTCAATATTTTAAAAATTTACTTAGGCAAAACAAGTTTTGAAAACTGATTTTCCTTACAAAGTTTCAATTTTGAGATTTTGGAAAAAATTTCCCAACTTAGAAAAATTTACTTAAAAACATTTTCACAAAAAGAATTTGTTTACTAAGAAAAATTTAGTTAGCACATTTGCCACCAAGTTTTTTTTTGAAAAATAATTTAGCTCAGCCAAATTTGTTTACTAAGAGAAAAATTTTCCTTAGAAATATTTTTCAAAATACACTTAGAAATTTTGAAGCCTTTTCGAAGTGTTTTGAGAGCACTTAGAACTACTTTAAAAGTTTGAAGTACTTGAAAATTGCTTAGAAAAATTTAAAAACCTTTTTAAGTACTTAAAAAATTATTAGAAAAAATTTGAAATACTTAAAACATATTAAAACATTTTTAAGTACTTAAAGAACTTTGAAGTATTTAAAAACTGAAATGTACTTGTAAACTGAGCACTTAGAACTTTCTGCTTTACTTTTTGAAACAAAGATAGTAAATTTTGAAAAATTTGAAAAAAATTTCCCTCTTTCTTTTGTTTCTCTCCCCCTTTGCCATATATAAAAAAAATTGATACCAATTATAGCAAGTAAATTAGAGCTAGTAAGTAATTGAAATTCTGTATTGAACCAAATCTAATGACTGGACCAAACCAAATTAAACCGATCTTGTTCGGGTCCTAACCCTGTTAGCTACTTACTAACTATCATAAACAGTAGCTTTCGCTAGGGTTAGTCAAGTTAAGTGATATGATCAAGTTAGATTTTCTAAGCTTGACACTTAACTTAATTGCTGTTCAACTTGTATTTATTGCCCCAATTATTGCAGATGTACTGACTTAAAGCATCTTGAATCAAGGCATAGACCTAAGCATCTAAACCCAGTCTAGGTTATCAATCAAAAGTACCCTAAGGTGCTTGTGAGATGCTGGCTTCTAGATCTATCGGTGCATGCAGTTCTAGGGTTAGGGCCTAAGCTAAGTCCTTTTGCGAAAAAGCCCTAGTTTTGAAGGGGTAGTTTTTGAAAGAAAACTAAGTCAGAAAATCAGTTTAAATTTTGAAAACTTGATAAACGAAATGATAAATTTGCCAATTTTCGAAAAAATTAAAAAATAGGAAATTTTTTTAAGAAAACAATATAGATCAGTCCTACTCTACTAAGCACAACCCTAACTGCTTTCTTAGTGAGCTAAACTCATACTCAGTTAAGGGTTTGGTAAAGATATCAGCTAGGTTGGATTTTGAGTCCATATGTTTAAGTACTATTTCACCCCTGGCTACATGATCCCTTACAAAATGATGTTTAACTTCTATATGTTTTGTTCGGGAATGTTGAGTTGGGTTTTTAGTCAAGTTGATTGAACTAATGTTATCAATATAGACTTAGGTTTGAGTGTAGTCAAGCTGGAAGTCCTTAAGAGTGTGCATCATCCATAAAAGTTGTGCTACACATTCTCCTAGGGCAACATATTCTGCTTCGGTTGTGGACAATGCTACGCAGTGTTGCTTTCTACTACACCAGCTGACTAGGCTATGTCCTAATAGTTGACAACTTCCACTTGTACTTTTTCTATCTAATTTGCACCCAGCATAGTCTGAATCAGAATATCCTGATAATTCAAAAGTGGAAGTCCTAGGATACCAAATCCCTACATTTAGGGTACCCTTAATGTACCTAAGTATTCGTTTTAGGGCTGCTAAGTGGGATTCCTTAGCATAAGTGTAAAATACGGCAATTCGAAAATCCGGACCAGAAAATTTTTCGAAATTTTTCCGGATAGAGTCTAGGGTTTACGGACTCTTAAGCGAAGTTTCAGGATTCAAATGGATTAAAACGGAAATGCGCAAGTGGTTAGAAGTGATACTTCCTATTATATAAGGGTGGCTGGGGAATTTTATAAAGATCAGAGGGTCTTTTCGCAAAGATCCCTTTCATATACTCCCTCACTTACCTTTTCGTTGCGCTGCCCTAGCCGAACCGACGCCGCCCCACTCCCTTTCGACTTCCCCTTTCACTGCGCGGCGTCGTTTGTCTCCTCCTCCCCGGTGCGATCGAGCTGGCCGGCGATCCTCTTCCTCAGCCTAGTCCTCAGGCCGACGATCGTTTCTCTACTTTCTCCTTGTCATCCTACTTGCTTTCCGGATTTGGGGCGGGCGATCAGGGCCTGGAAGAGGGGAAATGGATTAGCGCAGCCGACTGAGCACCTCGCTGGAGAATCTGATCAGGTAAGGTTAGCTTAATCTAAAACATTCCTGACCTGGTAATGGCTTGAGGTTCCTATGGGTTTACCGTGTTCTTGGTGTTCTTCCTCTTCAGCTGTGGGTTACACCAAACTTGGGTTGCTGTGGCTGGCAGGATTTAGGTAAGCTTCGTGTTGAATTAGGGTTTTACTCGGTTTTGTTTTGTTAATTATTCTTATGGGTTTTGCCGTGTAATAAGGAGTTGAAGTATAGCTCGGATTGGTGTGGTTTGTGGTTAACCAATTGAAATGGAGATAGAGGTTTGACTTTGTTGATTTCTGATGTTACCGTGACTTGTTGCTAAACATGGACCTGTGTTTTCTTGGATTGGTTTAGAGATCTGGCGCAGGGAAGGGAGAAGGTAAGATTGGGTTAATTCGGTTGGTTCTTGAAACATTATAATGGAATGTTGTATTGGTTTGGATATGGGTTGAGATGAGTCTAATGCAGCTTGTGTTGTTCTTAGAGGGATTCTTGGTTTGAGAATTGTATGTTGGTTGGTTATAGGTATGAGTTTGTTGTGTGGAGTTCTTGGGTCGCTCCTGTTTCTCATCGTAAACTGAGGTGTTGAGGATTTCTGGATTTACTTTATTGGATTATGGTTGCTTTGGGTTATTATGATTGGAATGGAATTTTGATTTAGATCAGAATTTAAATCTGTGCTTGTGATAGTATTGATGTGGAATTAAGGGTTAGCTTAATAATGGAATGTGGCTTTGCAAACCTGATTTGGACTTGGGATTGGGTAATGCTCATGATTTGGTTAAGGGTTGCTAAGGATCATATTCCACTGTGGTGAAGAGGTGATGACTTGGGTTAAGCTTGGGGTTAAATATAAAATGAATCAGGAGTTGGACTAAGTGAGAGCTAATTACTGATTACAGTTAATTAGTGATCATTACTTTAAAATAGTTTTATTAGGGGTATAGTTATGTGTGGTTAGTTATCATTTGTTATGGTAGCTAAAACTATACCCTTTGATACAGGATATTGATTTGGTTCGGACTTCTGGACGGGAGGTTCTCATTTGATACAGACTCCTACTTTGAGGCGGGTACCCTTTGACTTATCTATCTGATATTGTCATTTTGCTATGCTTAGACTGTTATAGATAGCAGTAAGATTAGACGCTATCCCTGTTTATTATGCCGTGATACTTGCTGTTTTATCCCTGTGTTATTATGCAGTTAGTTCTATACAGTCTCGGATTTTGTCATATCTATACGTATTCTTAGATATCGTGATGTATCTCTTGCATTTGACATGAGGGATCTGTGGATTTCGGCCAGTATACCTTGTAGGTCACCAGCATTTCCTGTTATAGGAATTCAGGCTGAGACTTAGTATATTAAGGATATTAGTGAGGAAGGTATGTGTATCTAGCATACACCATCTCTGCATTATTGCATGCTGACCCACGCGGACGTTGTGGACGATGTCCTGACTGGGTACAGGTTGTCACAGCTCTACCCACGCGGACGTTGTGGACGATCCTGACTGGGACTAGGGGTGACACATGTCATTGCATCAGGGTGCTTTATATGTTTGGGGGCATGCACCATCCTTGCATTATTGCATGCCGACCCACGCGGACGTTGTGGACCATGTCCTGACTGGGTACAGGTTGTCACAGCTCTACCCACGCGGACGTCGTGGACGATATCCTGACTGGGACTAGGGGGTGACACATGTCATTGCACCATGTGCATACTTTGCATCGTACATTGGTTGCTGCACTTGATTCTTGCACATGATTGACATTGCATATACTGGAGACTTGTTATCCTACTTATATGTCTATTGTTGTTCCATTTGGTATTTATTACCCTCTTTCCAGGTTAGATGGATTCAGGTATGTATCTTGATTCAGTAGCTTCAGTATACCCTTTCATATTATTCATATGAGACTGTATCAGCGTAGACTCCTATTGTTATTATAACTTTCTACGCATATCTGTTGGGTATTCGCTGAGTTATGGACTCACCCCGTTGCCATATATGTTTTTATTTCAGGTTGAGATACTTGGAGTCGCCAGAAGAGTCCAGCAGCCAATCCCTACCCATCGCGACCGTAGAATTTTGTTTTGTACTTGCTAGTGCATTGTTTTATTTTCCGTTTAGCGTTTTGTATATGTCCTATGTGTCGTGAGCCCTAAAGGGCTTTTGTGTATTGGTTGCTTCGTCGTAAGTCAGACCGGTCCGCAGTCAGGTATGTTTTACTTAGTTGTCTTGTGCATTTGTGTCGTGTCTATATATATTTTGAGGCCTGAGGCCAAATATAAACTGCGTGGTATTGCTATATTGTGATGTGTATGTGTAAATTGTCCGCCGGACAGGGGAGATGCTGTCCGATTTTATATTGGATCAGCGGCTCCTGGGTCTCGGGGCGTGACAATTTATTTTGGTATCAGAGCTTAGGTTGTCGGATACCTTGAGGACTTGTGGATTAGGGGTGTCTGTCCGATACCAATTTATTTTGGTATAAGAGTGTAGGTTTGTGATACCTACTTGTTTTACGAGTCTTGTCAGATTTGTTCGGAGTATTTTTCTCGATGTGGTTGTCTGGGACTTGGCGTGATGGGACTTCTTCAGGCGACAGGTATTTCTTCTGATTTCTTGTATCCCTTATCCTAGTTAGGTTGGATTTAGAAATTCTCACATGTTATTGGATCATGTTTCTATACCTGTATATCTAGGTATGATTTAGAAATTATCTCGTGTTATCGGATCATGCTACCATTCCTGTATCTAGATATGGTTAGGAATTCTCTTATGTCATGGAATCATGTTATTATTCTTATACCCATCTAGTAACTTGGTTAGACTATCCCAGCTTGGTGGGATCTTATATACATACTTGATGGATTGATATATGTAG